>VZTH01001681.1:0-10874 GCA_013397815.1 Aleadryas rufinucha
AATCCTTCCAGTCTCTAATCCTGCACCCTTCCACTGCTCCTGAATCCTTCCCATTCNCACCCTTCCACTGCTCCTGAATCCTTCCTGTGCCAGCTCCTGAATCCTTCCCATCCCTGCTCCTGAATCCTTCCAGTCTCTGATCCTGAATCCTTCCACTGCTCCTGAATCGTTCCCGTGCCAGCTCCTGAATCCTTCCTATCCCTGCTCCTGAATCCTTCCCATTCCTGCTCCTGAATCCTTCCCATCCCTGCTCCTGCATCCTTCCCATCCCTGCTCCTGAATCCCTCCACTCCCAGCTCCTGCCTCCTTCCCAGGACACAGGTGCCCAATTCCTGCCCGCTGCCCTCACCCGAGCCCTGCCCGGCTGCCACCGCCCCAGGACCAGCCCTGTTCCCCCCGGGGGCAGGGTTTCCGAGCTCCCCCAGCAATCCAGGATCAGGCTCGGGATAAGGCCCGGCTTTGAACAATTCCCAAAGGGAATCGCGGGGCATTTGCATCCTCCCCGAGCGCGTTTTCACATGCAAATCACCCCGGCACAGGCGGCCCTTTCTTCCCAGGTCCGCGGGGCTCCGTCCCCTCATTGGGGCCATTGGGGGGCCGCTTTTAGGGGCAGCCCTTTGTGTCCTGGAGGTTCCAGCTCCAGCACGGACACATCGGCTCCTCATCCCCTTGGGAAAGGCAAACACCGAGGATTTGGGATGGGGGTTTGACAGCCCGAGGATCCGTTTGCCCCGGGGCGACCCCGCACTCGCCTGGCCCGTCCGTGTGGGGTGGCATTTTTGTCCATCCGTGTCCCTGTCCCCAGAGCCGGCCCCTGCCCAGCTGCCACGGCCTCGCCACCTCCTTGGTGACAGTGACAGCAGGGACACCCCGTGTGCCACCGGCTGCCAATGCCAGCCGGGAACATCCAGCCCTTCCCACAGCTTGGGAATGAAGGGCCGGGCAGGAGAATCCAGCAAGAGCTGGCCACGCAAAAAAGGACATAATGGCAAAAAAAAAGGCCAAAAAAGCCAAAAAAAGGGTATAAAAGCAAAAAAAAAAGGTATAAAAGCAAAAAAAAGGCCATAAAAGCAAAAAAAAGGCCATAAAAGCCACCTTTGGCTCCAGAGGGGGCAGCTGGGGACAGCAAATCCAGGGATCCCTGGATCCAGGGTGCTTTGCCTCCCCAGAACGTGGATATTTGTCTCTGGATGGAGCAGGGATGGATTCATCCCTCATCCCTCAGCCCATCATCCCCCCTGCACCGACAGCGCCCTCAGCTTAAATTCCTTCCCATTCCTGCCTCCCAGATCCCAGCCTGCAACACCCAAAAATCGGAGCTGCTTGGGGAGATGATTGACAGCTGTCAGTCACCCCCTCCTCGCCCAGCTCCTGCTGTTGCCAGGCTGATCCCCCCACCTGGCTCCCTTCCCGCTAATCCTGTTTGGCAGGGAGCTAATTGGGATTTATCTGCCAGCACCCAGGGCCCTGCAGAGCCATTTTGTGCTTCCTCCAGGGAGGAGGAGGAGGAGGAGGAGGAGGAGGGAGCCTGCAGAAGGCGTTCGCTCCTTCTCCCTCTCCCCATCCCCTCCCGCAGTTTTCCCGGCTAATTACCGGAGAGAGGAGCGCGAAGGGGGAGAAACGCGGGGATTTTAATTATTTCATTTAACACTTGGCAGGACCCAGCTTGGCTCCCCGCTGAGCAGCGCTTGGAAATAAAGAGCTTTTAAAGGCTCTCCGCGGGAGAGGAGCGAGCGGGGGTGGGATCCGGGGCTGGGGCGGCCGGGCCGGCGTGTGCGGGGCGGGATGGGGATGTTCATTCACACCATTCCCAATAAACATTCCCAATAAACGCTGCCGGCTCCGGGGAGGGCTGGGAAAGGGCTGCCTCTTCTGAAAAAAAAAAGGGGTTTTCCCCACTTGATAACTTTGTCTGGAGGCAGATCCCACACTGGACCACGCAGAGCCTTCCAGATGCGCTCAGGGATGGAAAAAGCCTGGAAAAGGGATGGGGAAAGCTCCAGCGTGGAGTGGGCCACGTGTCTGTGCCCAGGGACTCCAGGTCCCCCTCTCCCAGCCCTGAAGCCCCCTCCCTGCTCCCCAGAGCTGTGCTCCTGCTGCGCTGTCACCGCAGCGTCCCCAGCGAGACCCCACAGATCCCACCCAGCAGGGGTTGGGGGGGTTCTGATGGCTCTGCCTCGCCCCTAAACCCACAACCCGTAACCCTAACCCTGACCCTGAACCAGAAAACTCAAAGCAAGGCTCGCACTCGGAGCTTGGAAGGACAAAGGGGACGCAGATCAAAGCCAAAGCCACCCGAGCGAGGGGAAGCATCTCCGAGCTAAAGCCGCTGTCCCAAGGACCCTGTGCATCCCCGGCACCTCTGCCGTCCCAAAGCCGAGCTGCTGCCCGGGAGCGCTGGGACCCCATTCCCGGCTGGAACCCGCCAGCCCGGCAGGATTTTCCAGAGCGAGTGAGGATTTCACCCCCCGAGCGTGTCCCCTGTCCCCCGGCGATGCTCCGGGAGCGGGGCCGGGCCGGGCCGCGGCTCCTCCGCGGGCTCACACCGCCACCTGCCGCCCTTCCCGGCCCTCTCCTGCCGCCAGGAATTCCAAAGGGAGCGGAGCGGAGCCCAGAGCAGCTCCCCGGACAGGGATGGGCTGCCCAGACCATTTTTCCTGCTGCCCACCAGCTCCGGGAAAACGCACGGGAAGGAGCAGGAGGGAAGGGACACCCTGAATTCTGACCAGCAAGGGTCACTCCCAGAGGGGTTTTGTGCGCTGGATGGGGCACAGCAAGGGGCAGCGAGCATTCCCAGGAATCCAGCCCCTTTTCCTGCTGCCCAGCAAGCTCCGGGAGAGCCAGGAGCAGCCAGCCCGCAGCTCCTGCCCTGCCAGCACCGCCCGGCACCGGGACAGCGCGGAGCCCTCTCCCCGCGGGAAGCAGGCAGGATGGATTCCCTGCATCCATGAGCAGCGGGATGCCTGGGAAGCGGCAGCCAGCAGAGGATGCTGTCGGCTCGGAAAACTTCCCCCTGCTCCTCCCGCGGCCGGGAGCAGCGCGGCTTCCCGGCAAATTTGGTGTCCCTGTGTCCCCTCTGCAGCGCCGGGGACGCGCTTCCAGCGGGGCGCGTTTCCAGCAGAACCCTCGGGATCATTCCCGGCGGGATCAGCACAGCCCAGCCCATGGATCAGCACGGGGAGGGAGCCATCCAGCGGAGCAGCGGCTTTATCCGGCTCCCTCCACAGCTGGGGCACTCCTGGTTCAACCCCTTCTCCCCGGCTCCTTTGGCACCCGGGGGCAGAGCTGGCACAGCTCTGTCCCACCCCAAAAAGCTGCTGTGGGGTCGGCAGCGATCCTAAAGGTCCTGGGGTGAGCACAGGAGCTCGAGAGTGGGAAGAACAGTCCCAACCCCAAATCTGGGGCACTCCTGGCTCAATCCTTTCTCCTCGGCTCCTTTGGCAACCAAACCCCATCCAGCCTGGCCTTGGACCCTTCCAGGGAGGGGGCAGCTCCTCTGGGCACCCCGTGCCAGCGCTTTGCCACCCTCACTGTCAGCATTTCTTTGTTCCATCAAGTTCTAAACCCACCCTCCTCCAGCTCCCACCCATCCCTGCTGGTCCTGTCACAGCTCCCTCGCTTTTTCCCGGGAGATTCCCACGGAATTGCTCCGTTTGCCCCACACCTGGAGCTCTCCCCAGCTCAGCCAGGACGAGGACGCCAGGAATTCCCTCCTCCCACAGGGACAACACACTCCCCAAACCACCTCCCCCACCCCAGGCCAGCTCAGCAGCCCAGTCCTCCCAGTTTGCCCCAGTGCGAGCTCGGGGAGCTCCTCCCGCCCTCCCCAAGCCGCAGGTGAAGGTGAGAGGCAGAGGATGGAGAGGAAGATGAGGCGAGAGCTACGTGAGGGGTCCTTAGATCACAGTTCCGCGCCCTCAGCGCTCCGGGGGGGGATCGGTGCCACCGCCCCGAGGCCGGGGACAAAGCGGGGACAAACCCAGCGAGGGGAGGAGGGGACGGGAGGGGCTCCCCAAACTGTGATCTAACAGCAATAGGGGCTCGGAGGTGGCAGCACAGCCCCGGGGGTGCTGCACACCTCGGGAGGCTCCTATTGCTCCGGCACATCCCGAGGGATGCGGATGACGGGGACTAAACCGGGCTGGGCTGGATGGTGGATGGAGAAAATGGGAATTTCGGGGGGTTTTTTTGGTGGCGTGACACCCCCACCACTTACCGGCGAGAAGCTTCCTATGTTCTTTAGAAAGCAGGGGAGGAGAAAAAGGAGAGAAGAAATCAGTTAGAAGCAGGAAAACTGGAGCGGCCCCCCACAAGATTTCCTCCTCCCCAAGCCCCCTCCGCCTCCTGGGGCACTTCCAGGCGTCTCTCCCAGCCCTCTCCAGGCTGGATCCTGCCCCAGTTCCAGGCAGGATTGGAGGAATTCTTTCTCCCTGTTCCCAGAGATCCAAATCTCCCAGGTGAAAAAAAGCAGGAGGAACTCCCAGGGAACAGACCTGGCTGCCTTTCCCACGTGCAGCAGGTCCTGGAAGGGAATCCAAGGCCGAGCTGTGTCCCTGGGGACATCCACGTGGCCCAGATCCAGCTGGGAAGGACCAGGGACAGAGGGACAGCGGGACTGGCACTGCCACCTTCGCTTCCAACACAGGAACAGGCTGAGTTTACCCAAAAAACCCCAATTCTTCCCCTATTAACCCTCATTTCAGGAGTCCATCCCCATCCCCGCCTCCCAAGCGCACGGATTGAAACACGTTTGAGTGGCACAAGGAGCTCCCAAATCCGCCGGCAGCCGGGAAACAGCCGGATCCCGCTGATCCCGATGATCCCACACACAAATCCCGCCCAGCAAAACGAGGGGGAAGCAGCCCCAGGACACCGAAACCGTGCAAAACACGACACAAATCCCACCAGGAGCATCCCAGTGGTGACTCCCGACCACCCAGACCACGCTGGATTTGATCCTCAGGATTTGATCCGTGAGGAGCCGGCACTCAAGGAGACCCTGGGGAATATCCCAGGCAGAGCCAAAAGCTCGGAGCTCGCGTTAACCATTAAATTCCATGGATTTTCCGGGCAAAGGGATGGTTTTCCAAGAGCAAACCACGCTCAGGAGCTAAACCCGGAGCTGCCACGGCTTGGGATGTTTCCCTCTCCTGTCCCAGCCCGATCCCTCCTCTCCGAAAGGGCCGGGAGCGCTTTTGGGGCTGAGCAGGGGATGAAACGAAGTCCCCGCAGAGGTGACGAGAGAGCAGGGTCAGGGTGAACAGCTGAGCATTTTAATGGCCCTGGGGAGCCCGGATTGTCCATCCCAGGAATTGGGGAACTCCCAGGAGCAGCGGGGAATGCTGCCTGTGGAAGCGGGAGCTGTCACCCGGCCAGGTCCCCGCCCCGCGGGGAGCTCCCGGCGTGAAACCCAACCCACGGCCCCTCTTTTTCATCCAGAGAATCCCAGGGGTTGGGATGGATGGAAGGATGGAGGGATGGATGGATCAGAGGTGCCACCTCCTCTGCCAGGTGACACCTGGAAGCAGCACAGTCCCCGTAATTTGGGTTTGGAGGTGCTGGAAAGAGCGAGGCAGAGCTGGAATTCCGAGCCACACACAAATATTCCACCTGCCCCAGGCCGCGGGGACTCGGCTCTGGCTTCTGTTTGCCTTCCTCTTTTTATAAACCCAGAATCCCAAAATAACCTGGGCTGCTCTGGGATGTTTTCCAGCTGTTTTTTCCCTGCTCTCTTCCTTTCTGCCGGCGCTGATTTAGGGTGGGGAACACGATCCCCAAAGGGTTAAAAGGGCTTTGGGATGCCCCCACAGCCAGACTGGACACTTGACCCCACAGAGTTACAAGCCAGGGGTCACTCACAGGGACTCCAGGCCATTCCTGTGCTCGGCCACGTCCACCCACATCCCGCTGTTGCAGTGCCAATGCCTCCGGATGGACACTCCAGCTCCATCCCACGCCTCCGGATGGACACTCCAGCTCCATCCCACGGCTCTGGATGGACACTCCAGCCCCATCCCACAGCTCTGGATGGACACTCCAGCCCCATCCCACGGATCTGGATGGACACTCCAGCCCCATCCCACACAATTCCCATCCATCCCACAGCTCCCTGTCCCTCGGAGCCCCCCCGGCCCAGCAGGGCTCACACGTTCCCCTCTGATTTTCAGAACAAAAGTGCCATTGAGCCCCCCCTCCCCGAGCCTGACCCCTCCTTTCAACTCCAGCAGAATTCCCGAGGCTTTGATTTTCCCCCTCAGGGAGCTGCGGCTCCGCCAGGCCGCTGAGAACATCGAAGAGAGGCAGAGGAGTTTGTCTGAGTCCGGATTAAATAAACCAAAACCCGAAAGGAGAGCGGGAGGCTCCGTTCCAAGGTCAGGCGCTCTCCCGTGGAAGCTTTCCCTGGCCGGCAGCGCGCTCGGAGCAGGGAATATTCCCGGGGAGCGAGGCGGGGCGGGAGGATGGTGCTGCCTGGGATGGATTCCCTGCCGGAACAAAGCCGCCCTTCCCTGCTTTTCCCTTCCCTTCCCTTCCCTTCCCTTCCCTTCCCTCCCGGGGCACCCAGGACGTGCCTTTGAGTCACTCGGCGTGTCTGGGACGAGCGGCACTGCCGGGAGGCCACGTGTGGCCTGGCCGAGCCACCCCGGGAGGCGGCTCCCGAGTCACTCCCGGCGTTTATCCCGGGCCACTTCCCTGCCAAAGGACGGGGCAAAGCTCAGCCAGGCACGTTGTTCCCCGGGGAAAACCCTGCCTGGAGATCCCCGGCCTGGAAAGCGGCTCCAAACCAAACATGGGCAGGGCAGCGAGTCCCTTTCCCAGATTTCCTTCGGAGCTGCCTTCCAGGGAATGGGACTGGGGGGGGTGTTCCTCACCTGGGAGTGTCCGGGAGCCAGGACGAGGGGCTGGGAAAAGTCGGGATAGCCACAAACAGCTCCCAGCGATTCCGTATTGAAATCCCTCCCCAAACGCAGCCCGGGAATTCCTCCCTTTTCCCGGCGCTTGGCAATGAATTCGGGAATTTTCAGAAGTCTGGGGCCGCGCTGTTGTTAATTACACACTAATTAAGCACGTTACACCCGCTCTCCAAAACAGATCAATCAATTGGCAGCGCATCCCCCTCCGGAGCCGAGATTTTGGGGCTGGGATTTGGGATGGGAGTTTGGGAGCATCCCCAGAGCCACGCCGGGAAGGAGGGAGAGGAAGAGGCCGGGATTCCCCCACCTTCCTCCCTCGCCGAGCTCCGAAAGTCCCCGAAACGCCGCCAGGATTGGAACCAGATGTGTCGGAAGTGTCTCATTAGCGGTAATTGCTTCGCGAGGATTTGAGGTTTCCCCTCTCTGCCACCACCAAAAACACTCGGAAGGAGCTGCCGTGGGTCCGGGACAAGGGGAAGAAAAAAAAAACCAACCCCTCAGGGCAGAGTTTGTGCTGCACAAACGTTTGGGATTGGAGGCAGGGGAAGTTTATTCAGCCGGGGCTGAGGGATCTGATCCCATCCCCGGCGAATTAAGCTGGAAAAGCTCCGCCTAAATCCCACTTTCCTGCCTCACCGCAGCCAAATGGTTCGTGAAATGGGCTCACGGTCAAGCGCCCTGCAGCCTCCCGGCTTCCAGAGGGGGAAAACAGGCACGGGACACTCCGGGAATTCCTTCCCCACAGCTCGGGGCCGGTCGGGAACACGACAGCGGCTCCAGGCTTCCCTACCCCAGCCATCCCTGCTTCCACCTGTGGAGGGGTTTTCCTTGGATAAATCCAAGAGGTCAGGGCAGGCAGGTCCTTGCAGGGAGACCCAAAAACCGAGGCAGGTTTCACAATTTCCTCAGGGACTGGATGAGATCCAAGACCCTTCCCAAGGCCCCGTGGCACCCAGAGCCAAGATTTTCCAGTGCTGCACGAGGTCCCCACGCCAGGTGCGATTTTCCACCTCTTCCCTAAATCATCTCTTTGTTCTCCTGCTGAATTTCCGCCTCCCCACATAAAACCAACGCAGAATTCCCAACTTACGGCACGAACCTCTCCAGAATTCTCCTCTCCACTCCCCACCAGCACTGGATTTGTTCCCTGCTGTCCTCAAGTGTTGGATTTGTCCCCTCCCGGGGGGCTGAGCTGTCCCCAGCCCCTCCGAGGGGACCAGGGGGTGATTACAGAGAGAAAATCCCTGTAGGGAAGCAGGGAATGGGATTGGGGTGGATATCGCGCACCTGGGAGCGCCCAGGAACCAGGACAAGGGTCTGGAAAAAATCAGGAATTTCCCTGGATCCTAAACCCGACCAGAACCGCGCTCCACGCATCCCTCGGGGACGGCGCCGAGGACACAAAGCTGAACCAACCCTTTGCGGTGCCATCACTTTGTCACCTCCTTGTCCCGAGCGCCATTCCCGACACCGGGACAGCCCCAAACCCGGCTGGGGCACCCCAATCCCAGCTGGGGCACCCCAAACCCGGCTGGGGCACCCCCAACCCGGCGGCTGTGGGGCCGCTCTGCCCCCGTCTCCTCCCGCAGCCCTGGGGACAAAGGCGCCTTTGCCGGTCACCCTCCCCCGGGTGGGGACAGCGCGACCGCGGGGTCAAAGGAGGAGCCGCACCCGCTTTCATTTTGGTGAGAGCAGCACAATCGCGATCCGCGGATCTCCCGGGCTCCCCGGGTGCCACCACCACCGCTCCTCCCTGTCCCCCTGTCCCCAGCGGGGCCGTGTCCCCCTGTCCCCTGTCCCCAGCGGGGGCGTGTCCCCCTGTCCCCACTGGGGCGGTGTCCCCCTGTCCCCAGCGGGGCCGTGTCCCCCTGTCCCCCAGCGGGGCCGTGTCCCCCCTGTCCCCCAGCGGGGCGGTGTCCCCCTGTCCCCAGCGGGGCGGTGTCCCCCTGTCCCCCAGCGAGGCGGTGTCCCCCCTGTCCCCAGCGGGGCTGTGTCCCCCTGTCCCCACCGGGGCGGTGTCCCCCTGTCCCCCTGTCCCCCGGCGGGGCGGTGTCCCCCTGTCCCCATCGCAGCCCCCGTTCGCGCTCGCACACAAAGGCCGCCTCTGTCGGAGCCCGGCGCTGTTTCCCGGGAAGGGAGCCAGGCCTGGCAGCTCCCGGCGGAGGGAATCAAAGCCCCGTTTGTGCTGCCGAGCCCCCCGAGCGCCGCTGGGGCACCCGCGCGGGGAGGCGAGGCCCGAGCAGCCGCCCGGGGACAGCGACAGCCCCGCGCACAGATGGGGACGCAGCGGGGGCACAGCGGGCACGGAGAAAGGAGCAGCTTTGCCAGCCTCGGCCAAGGAAAAGCTGGGCCGTGGGCGGGACGCTCCCCCAGGAGCCCCCCGAGCCGGGGCTGCGGGCAGGGGAAGGGGCACGGTGCCCGGCGGGGGCAGGGGGCACGGCGGGAGGGCTCTCCCGAGGGTGCCCTGCCTTGTCCCTGCCCCTGTTTAGCCACTCGTTTGTCCCTGCTCCTGCTTGGCCAGGCCTTTATCCCTGCTCCTGCTTTGCCATGGATCCCTGCTCCACCATACCACCAAGGCGTGTTTCCCTGCTCCTGCTTTCCCAGTTTTTTATCCATTCTCCTGCTTTCCCAGTTTTTTTTATCCATTCTCCTGCTTTCCCAGTCCTTTATTCACATTCCTGCTCTCCCAGTTCATCCCTGGTCCTGCTTTGCCACTCATTTTTCCCTGCTCCTCCTTTCCCAGTCCTTTATCCCTGTTCCTACCTTCCCAGTTTGTCCCAGCTCCCGTTTTCCCAGTCCCTTATCCCTGTTCCCATTTTCCCAGTCCCTTATCCCTGTCCCCGCTTTCCCACTGGTTTTTCCACACTCCCACTGCACACCCAATTCCCAGGGGATCTCGCTCCTGCAGCCTGGCATTCCAAACAGGAACACGGCATTCCAAACAGGATCAGAGAGAGGGAGGTGCCCTCTGCTCCCTCCACCAGCCCTGGGGTGGCCGAGGGTCCCAGGAACGTCCCAGGGATGTCCCAAATCCCAGTGGCATCGGAGCAGAGCCACCCAGGAGCCTGAGTGAGACCCCAAAGCTTCATTTGAAGCTGGCTGGGAGGTGATGAACCCTCAAATTCCTCCTCTTCCCCATCCCAGCCCCTTCCAGAGGCTCAGCCTGTGGAGCTGGAGTGGGAATTCCCCCACAGGAGATCCCGACAAATCCTTCCCTCCCCAGGTCAGATCCAGGATGGATCCCTGCTCCACCATACCACCACGGAGACCCCAAATCCCTCCCGCTGCTGGCACAGAACTGACCAGGATCAGCTCCCAGTGGGAATTCTGTGAGCCCACATTCCCACCTGGATCCCACAGGATCTGGGGCTCAGGTGTGATGTTATCCCACAGGGACAGAGCCACGGGCGGGCTCCAGGATCCCGACAAACCCTCCCCAGGTCAGATCCAGGATGGATCCCTGCTCCATCATACCACCACGGAGACCCCAAATCCCTCCCGCTGCTGGCACAGAACTGACCAGGATCAGCTCCCAGTGGGAATTCCGTGAGCCCACATTCCCAGCACGGACACTGCCCCTCTGCCCTGCCCCAGGCAGCGCATCCCAACTTCCCCAAATCCCTCCTGCCCGGCTCCAGAGCCTTTCCCGTGTCCCAGTTTCCCTGCACTGGAGCACAAAGCAAATCCCCTGCAGGAATCCAACTGTCCTCTCCTTTTCCTTCGCTCTCCGCGCTGCTTTAAAGTCGCTTTTCTGCTGTCCTGAATAATTGACGGGAAACATGAAAATTTAAAGTCTTTCAAGATCCCATTAAAATTCATTCCCTTTCCCTTCGGAGAATTGCCACTGCCAGAGCCCCACGTAGGGCAGCTGCCTCCCTTCCCAGGATTTAACTCCGGAGAAAATTCCCTGCTCATTGTTTCATGGAGACCCCGAGATAACATCCTTCACCCCTCTCCATCAGC
>VZTH01001684.1:0-13157 GCA_013397815.1 Aleadryas rufinucha
CGGGCCGCGGCTGTCCGTGCTCAGATTTTATTAGGAGAAGGTTGATGTGGGTGCGGGGCGAAGCGGGCCTGGGGGGTGTAGAGGAGCCTGTTTGACGTGTTTGGGTCTGTTTTGTATTAAGGTCGCTGGATTGCTCACCGTCCGTGTGACGGTGACAGCGGGGATCGGGCTGGGGAGGGCACATGGATGCGGTTTAGGGACGGGCAGGGACCGCAAATCCCCCAGCGCTGTGCTGGCCCTGCTGGCCCTGCTCTGACCGGGCCCTCGCACCCTGAGCCACCCGTGCACTGTGCCTGGGCCTTACGGCTTTTTATATCACCAAATACTCATGTTTCTGTCCCGTTCATATTGAGGTATCTTGTTAGGAGTTCGTTGTTAATCAGAAAAAAGGGATCGTGTTTCCAGAGCTCTCCAGGACGCTGCTTTGCCCGTGCAGAGGGGTGGCAGAGCGCTTAGCTGGAGTTGTGCAGCAAAATCTCAGCTGCAGGTTCCTCAAGGGATGCACTGGGGCCTTTGTTGCTGAGCAGGCACAAAGCTCTGAGAAATGGGGTTAATGTTTATCTGCTGCTGAAGGTTCAGTGTTGACTTACTGAAAGCTCTTTTGCCTGGTAACATGCTCATGGGTTATTCTGTATGAGGGAAATACCGTGGTTCTGGTCATAGAAATCAGGGTTATGGCAGATTAATTAGTGCAGTAATTGGGGGAGGTGGGGTTATGTCAGTCTGAATCTTTCTGAGATTCTTCATTAGTTTGCAGTTAAATGTTAAGTTTTTAAAGAGGAAACTCTGTAATAGGACAGTACCACTTCACATGTTGTTTGCCTCTGAAAGCCTTGAAGACCTCTCGATGTTTTAAATTAAATTCTCATTAGAATGTCTCTGTTTTACAGACTTTTTGGAATGGCCTCAGCCAAAATGTTCTCAGAGCAGCATCCAGCAGGAGATATGCGTAAGTGTTCCTTGGGGTGGCCATGTTGGGCTGTTTGGTGTTTGTATTTACTCTCCTCCTGATAGCAGAACTGATTTTTGGAGCCAGGGATTGAGTAACAGAGCCAAACCAGCAGAATAAAACTGAATAAAACTCTGCACGTTGCTTTTCTAAGGCTGATTTTTCTCTCTCGTTTCTCTCCAGGGGAGCTCTGAGAATTGCTCTTCCCTGCTGCTCCCACCACCAGCAGTGCCCACAAAATGTGGATTGCTGAGATTTGTTTGACTAAAACCAACCAAACAAAAAGTAATCCCAACATTGATGGGACAAATTGTTTTACAGTGACATGGAATGAGTGATGCCTGGATCCAATCCACTGCAGATAAAGTTCATTTCAAACATGGATTTGAATCACTGCTTTTCCTTGCTGCAGGATAATGGGAGAAGGGAGCAGTTGGTTGTGTGTGTGACTTACTCAGATGTTTGTGGCTGGTGCTGATTCAAGCCAGGGACTGGGACATGTGTTTGTGTTGGGAAAGCTGGATCTGTCTGGTGCAGAGAACCTGTCTGGTTCCAGGCTCACTGCTTTGTTACTGGAACTGGAGTTAGAGCCCCTGGCAGTTTGGGCACAGAGGAGGTGATGCTCCTGGTGATAAACACAGTCCTGCTCTGCCTGCAGAGTGCCTTCTCCATCCCACAATGTGGCTTTGTTTGTAAGCAAAGCTGTGGTTCAGGGATTCTCTGAGCCTCAGAAGGGGTAGTACACTCTTCCTAGAGAGGAGGTTCAGATTTGTCTTGTGTGAGAACCACTCCATTTTTCAGGATTAAATTCACTTGTTGCTCCTGAGGATCAGAAAGGGGCTTTGCTTTGGCTCTGGCCCAGAGCACCCTACATGGGCCAAGTGATTTATCACTGTGGGTTCTTCTCCCTGTGCTAAACAATGATAAATAAATAAAATTTATTAATGTTTTAATTCCAGGTGAATGTTTTCAAACAAGTTTGAGCACCAGGGCTGCCCAGAGAAGCTGTGGCTGCCCCTGGATCCCTGGCAGTGTCCAAGGCCAGGCTGGACAGGGCTTGGAGCAGCCTGGGACAGTGGAAGGTGTCCCTGCCCATGGCAGGGGTGGCACTGGATGGGCTTTAAGGTCCCTTCCCACCCAAACCATTCTGGGATTTTGTGATCAAAAGTATCCCAAAACAAGCCCTTTCTATAGGGACAGAGTTAGTTATGATTTTATTTTATACCAGACTCTTAAGGATTGTTGAGAAAATACAGATAGATAGATAGATAGATAGATATATACACACACACACACACACACACACACACACACACACACACACACACATAGTAAAGATATTCTGGGGAAGAATAATACTTTATATGTTTGCCTTAACAAGCAGGGGTTTACCTCTAAGTGATCTGGTTCAGAACAGAGGCACAAGCTTAAATTGCAGGGTAAGAGTCAGAACACCTCAGGTCAGGATGCAGCATGGATTTACTGAACATTGAGTGGAAAATCACTTTGTCCTGTCTTCAGGGCTGAACATTTTTTTGCTATGTAATTATTTTCCTTCAGTGGTGATTTTACCTTTCCCTGATGCTCTCTGCAGCTCAGAAGCGATTAAAGGGGCCGTTATTGGGATTGACCTGGGTACAACCAACTCCTGCGTGGCCGTCATGGAAGGGAAGCAAGCGAAAGTGAGTAAAGCAGGAGCGTTACACGAGGAGTGTCCCTGAGGTGGGTGTGTTGATGGCACGCTCCCTATGTCCCCCAGGTGCTGGAGAACTCGGAGGGCGCCCGGACCACGCCGTCGGTGGTGGCGTTCACGGCCGAGGGCGAGCGCCTGGTGGGGATGCCGGCCAAGCGGCAGGCCGTCACCAACCCCCACAACACCTTCTACGCCACCAAGCGCCTCATTGGGCGCCGCTTCGACGACTCCGAGGTGAAGAAGGACATGTGAGTGAGGGGACAGTGCTGCTGCCAGCACAGCAAACACCACGGGGGTAGCACAGCCTAAAACACAGCCCTGCTCTGGGGGAGGTGTCCTGCCCTCAGCTCTCCAGGCTGCAGCGCTTCTGTCTGAGGTTCAGCTGTGTTCATTGCTCATCACATTAAGGTTTCAGAGAAGAAGAAGAAGGATTTGCTGGTGTTGCAGTGCAGACTTCTCTAATTCTTGAGGGTGTTTGCAATCAAAGCTGTGTGATCATACCTCAGGCTTGTGATTAAATGATTGTCTTGGTTTGATATACCTGATTAAAGCAGCAGGGGACAATGCAGTGTGTGTGCTCTCTGCAGGGCTGGTGTATAGCATGAGTCCTGTCTGTGCGTCTCATTGTGCATTTGATTTAATTCTCTTTTTTTGAGACCTTAAATAGGGTGTAATATGGAATTTTCTGATTTGTCTCAAACCCAAAGTTGGTATATGTACATTATTTGTATTGTGTAAATGTTGGGTTTTGTAATTGGTACTTGTGGGACTCTGGATCTGGGGCTGCTGCTGGCAAGTTCAGTGTTCTTTGTTCAGAACTGACACGTGTTCATGTGCTGATACTGCTGATTGTAAGGGGGTTGTGCTGCTGCAGAAACTGAGTGGAATTCTTGTGGTTTTCAGTAAGAACGTCCCGTTTAAGATCGTCCGTGCCTCCAACGGGGACGCCTGGGTGGAGGCTCATGGGAAGCTCTATTCTCCCAGCCAGATCGGTGCCTTTGTCCTCATGAAGATGAAGGAAACTGCAGGTTGGTGCAGCTGCTCTTTGCTGTGTGCTTTGTACATGGAAATGCTGCAGCCATAAAGGTCCTTTCTTGGTACCAAACCCTCTAGACCAGGGCTGTGGATGGGGGAAGGGAGCAGAGTGGGCTCCTAGGAAGACTCAAGGAAAATCAGTGCCTGCCTCAGTCTTGGATCTTTGGCAAAATATCAGTGCTTTACTTAAAAGATACTCGTAGCAGAACTGGTTGCTGGTTGAGTTGATCCTGATTTTAACTGAATTCACACTCACTCAGAAGGGGGAGCTGTGTTTCTTAGGAAGCTGCAGTCCTTGTGCCTCCCTGGCTGCAGCTGAGCACAGGCTGGGGCAGCCAGGCTTGGAGTGGCTTTGTTCCTACTCAAATATGGATATGTAGCACGTAGGGAGAGAGGGAGTGTTCAAGGGACCCCATTGTTGGGCTCTCATAGCTAGCCAGTGGTGGCTTTAAATCTTCTCTAGGGTAAATACCCATTGGCCTGGAGAAATGTTCTTCTCTTTCTCAATTCCTAAAGTGGTTTCTGGGGAAAGAGAGTGTAGTGTAGAGAGGGAACAGCCAGCAGTGCCTTCTGCAGCCTCATTTGTTAAACACTGTGTGTCCAGTGAGTGTGAGGAGGGCAGGACTGAAGCTTCATCCAAAGGTTACTGTATTTTCTGTATGAGGTCCTGGGCACTTGCTGAAGCTCCACCCAGTAGTAAAATACGAGTGTGTAATGTGTGAGCATCTAGAGATGATAGGTCTGACTTTGAGGGTGATGTTGCTATGCCTTAAGCAGGGATCTGCCTCCTGTAGGTGTGTTGGCTTTTGGCCTGGGTGCTGCATGACCTCAGCTGTGGTTTGCTAGCAGCAGAGAGCAGTGCAGTGTGTAAGCTGTGTGCTGGTGCACAGGCCTGAGCCCTGTCTGTGCATCCTCACTGCATCATGCACATCTGTATTTTTAGCAGGTCTCAACGTGCATTTGATGACTTGCCTTTTTTTGAGATGTTTAAATAGGGTGTAGTATATCTTTTCCTGACTTGCTGTCTCAAACACTTACAAAGTTGGTATATGTATGTTATTTGTACTGTGTAAGTGTTAGCAACAGCAGGTTCTATAAATGGGATGAAAATGAGTAACTTCTGAGTGCATCACATGAAAAAATGGAGAACAGCTTCAGTCTCACACTCTAAAAAGACAAGCTCTCAGATAAATTCACACAAGTGGCATCCAGTCACTGATGGAATTGCAGAGGTGCTTTGCTGTGCTGTCAGAAGTCTACAGACTGTTCCATGTTTTGTGGAAGGACTGGAATTCTGCACTGCTCCCTCTGCATCCTCCCTGGAAACAGCAAGCCTGACTTGTGTTAGTTCAGAAAAATAATTTCAAACCAGGTACTAATGGAAAGAGACTATTTACAAAAGCATGTAGTGACAGGACAGGGGGGAACAGATTCACACTGAAAGAGTGGGTTTAGGTTAGGCAGTAGGAGGGAGTTCTTCCTCCCTGTGAGGGTGGGGAGGTCCTGGCACAGGGTGCCCAGAGCAGCTGTGGCTGCCCCTGGATCCCTGGCAGTGTCCAAGGCCAGGCTGGACATTGGGGCTTGGAGCAGCCTGGGACAGTGGAAGGTGTCCCTGCCCATGGCAGGGATGGAATGAGATAGGCTTTAAGGTCCCTTCCCACCATTCTGTGATTCTGTGAATGATAACTTGGTGTTCTCACAAGGATAACTTTCTGTTTTGTCTCCTTTTTCTTCCAGAAAATTACCTGGGACATGCAGCAAAGAACGCCGTGATCACAGTCCCTGCTTACTTCAACGATTCTCAGAGACAGGTACTCATCAAGCTGGCAGATTTTGGGGCTTATAAATTGCATTGAGTTTCTCTCAGCAGTCAGCACTCTCCTCTTTCCTCCTCAGGCAACCAAAGATGCTGGGCAGATCGCTGGCTTGAATGTCCTGAGGGTGATTAATGAACCAACAGCAGCTGCACTTGCCTATGGGCTGGACAAGTCTGAAGACAAAGTGTAAGTGCTTGTGCATAACACCAGCCCTCTGAGATAAACCTGCTGGGATTTGCCTCTTCTGCTTGCTGGGCTTTAGAGCACTGCTTGGAGTTCTGCCAAGGTGGACTCGGAGCTGTGAGTGAGAGCTCTGTAATGTCACCTCTGTTCTGTGCCAGCCAACCTCGTTAGAGAGAGTGAGTTCATAACTTAGGCACAACTTAATTATCAAACCTGAGAGTCAATTTAATTACCTTTCCCACTGGTGGGTGTGGCTGAGGACAGCTGGGTGCCAGGCTGTCACCAGAGGTGCTGATGGGCAGCACAGGAGCTGTGCTGAGGTGTGCCAGCTGTCCAGGGCTTGCAGCTTCCCTGCCTGCATTGTAACCACCTCTGTCACTGTCAGAGGTGCATACAGAAGTGCAGGCTTTTTGTTAGACATTCTGTATTTCTGAGGTAGATAATAATGCTGGGAAAGCTTCACATTTTGAAAAGAACCCATAATAGTTTTGGTGTCTCTGCTCTTGTCATTGGATGTGAGAGTGGTTTTGAAGAGGCAGGAACTGCCCTCTCTGAAATAATGGGCAAGGTCAGGCTTTGTGCAGCACATCTTCTGGGGACTCCCACATGGACTCTGGGTGCTCAAGGGGTATGGACACTTGGGGATTGTTCACTGCTGTCTGTAGAGAGGCTTTTAACTTCAGTGGGCAGCAGAGTGAGTTCTGCACACTGTCTCTTGAGGAGAGGGAGTTCTGAGCCACTTAGCTTTGTCTAGAAAGTCATCTTGTCCTGCCTCTCTCCCTGCAGCATCGCAGTCTACGACCTGGGTGGTGGCACTTTTGATATCTCTGTGTTGGAAATCCAGAAAGGAGTCTTTGAGGTGAAGTCCACCAATGGTGACACTTTCTTGGGTGGAGAAGATTTTGACCAGGCTTTGCTGCAGTATATTGTGAAAGAATTCAAGAGAGAGGTAAGGTGTCTCTTGAGAACACAGTCCTGTGTTACACTGCTTGTCAACCTCACTTCTGTACAAGAATGGGAATTCTCTTAAATTATTAGGACTTGATTTGTCACCTCTGGCACAGTTGGAATTTAAGAGGATTAGACACTCTTTATCCTGGCTTCTACTTCTTACACTTGTTTTCTTGAAGTGGAACATCCCTCTCCTGGAAGATGTAGAATAGCAGAACTTCTCCCTTTTTTCTCTCTTGTGTAGCAGGACTATCCTATACACAGTCTGCTTACTTTTAAACATAAACACCTCTGGTCCAATTGAATGTGACAGGACAGATGCAAACAGGGGCTGCCACGAGGAAACTGCAATGTAATTCCAACTCCTTTGCTAGTTCAGTGCTGTCTTTTCATTCTGTGATGCAGCAGCCTTTCCAAGCTTCAGTCTGTAGCTCACTGTATGATCACATACATAGAGCAGAGAGGGCTGGCACATTGGAAATGCTCCCTGCCTCTGCCAGCAGGGAGAGAGCAGCACAGTCTGCTCTAGAAATAGCTTTACAGTCAAGAGCTCTGAGAAGGTGAAGTGACTCCTGAGCAGGTGCTGAGAGTCTGTTAACCCTGTTTTTGTCACTCAGACGGGTGTTGACCTGACTAAAGACAACATGGCCCTTCAGAGAGTGAGAGAAGCATCAGAGAAAGCCAAGTGTGAGCTTTCATCATCTGTGCAGGTACGTGCCTGGGTCCAAAGCATCCAGTACAGCACTGGGAGACACTGAGTTCTGCACTGGGTTTGTTCACAAAGCTCTCTGACATTGTTTTTCCTTCTGTGTGACCCAATGGCATCACTGGCACAGCAAGTCACTCAGCAGGGTGGGCTTTCAGAGCACAGGGAGCTGGTGGAAGCTGAGTTGTTGGGTGCTGGGTTTTGCCTTTTTTCTGACACCACATCTTCTGATCTTGCAGGGAATGTGACCTTGTTCCCACCCTGTTCTGTACTCCAGAAGTGTGGTGGGCATCAGGGAATTCAGCTGCAGCCAGTGCTGCTGGGTTACTGGAACCACTTAGAGCTCTTTGCAAGCAGTTCCAAAACCTTGGTGCTACTCATTCCACCGAAACAGCTAATTTGTGTAGTAATTCCTATAAAGAATCTTGACTTATTTGCCTATAGACAAGCTGTCTGGACAATGGGCAACAGACACCCTCCTTCCTTTTTTCCATCAGCTTTGTATATTAATGCAGTCAAGCGTGTCTTTTATTCATTACTGAATAAGGAACTGGAGAAGCAGCAAGTTGGGAGTGTAATAGTCCTGGCTAAGTGAAATTAAGGTCAATTATATAGTAATTGAAATGGGGACTCTGCCAAGTTCTAGGTTCTGAATAAGCATCTTTAATTTTATCTGATGGTGGTCTTTTTGCTGGCCAGTGGGCAGCTCATAGCAAGGAGTTGAGGGCAGTCACAATGGCTGCATAGTTCTGCCAGAGACATAGCAAGCTCTGTTTTATGAGCTCAAGAGCTGGCAAATGCAGTTTGGTCATACCAGGAAAGACTGAATTCCTTAACTCTTTAGCAGTGAAGGGAAAACAACTTGCTTTTGGCCTCATTTTCCCCTAATACTTTTGACCATGCTGTTTATAAAGTGAGTGTATACCTCTAGTCAGCAGCATGGCTTTAATTCGTGTGTAAACTTGATCTCTAGAGCTTAGAGCACTGATGTTTTAATTGCTTTGGATTGTAGTGTCTTTTGATGTCAGCATGACTCAGCACTCGAATCAGATGATTTCAGTATAATATTTGTTTTAAAAATGCAGCACGTGACAAACAGCTATAAGAAGGGGGGATTATGGTCCCTTGCTCTAATTAACTTTGTGTTAAATGACAGCACACTGGCTGTTGAACGTGACCTGTTGGCATTTAGAAAACAGCCATGAGTTACTTCCTTCCGGGAGTTTACCTGGTGTGGAATGTTGGTTGGCAGAATCTTTGCAACTCTGAGGATGGGCTTTGTTCTGGGTTGTGCTGAAGGAGCAGGATTAAGGTTGTCACTTCCAGTGTTTCTGCTCTTACCTCCTGGCTATGACAAATTGTTTTTCTCCATGATGAAAGACCTTGTAGTAACAAAGTATTAAAATTTGGGTTTTAAGAGTTGTAACCATGAGGAGTGGAACAACATAATTGTCCTTTCTCTGAAATGTCAAACATAAATGTACCTTAAACAGGGCTGGAGGGTGAACAGCCACATGCATGCCTCAGCACAGGCCAAGCAGAACATGGGGCATGATGTAAAGCCCATTGCTGGTTTTCACTGTGAGCCTGTTTGTGTGCCACAGACTGACATCAACCTGCCCTACCTGACCATGGACGCCTCCGGACCAAAGCACTTGAACATGAAGCTGAGTCGGGCGCAGTTCGAGGGCATCGTGGCTGACCTGATCAAGAGGACGGTGGCCCCGTGCCAGAAAGCCATGCAGGACGCTGAAGTCAGCAAGAGCGACATCGGGGAAGTCATCCTCGTCGGTGGCATGACCAGAATGCCAAAGGTGTGAGCTCAGTGCCTGTTCTGGGCAGGGCTGGCACAGCTGCCCCGTGCTGGCTGTCAGGGGGATCGGAACAGCAGAGCTGGGGGTGCTCAGAGCAGAATCAGTGCTGAGGATCCCATGGGAGCACTGCCCAGGGCCTCTCGTTCCCTGCACCTGGCTCAGCTGGGGGCTGGAGCTGAGTTGCACTTTACAGAGTCAAGTGGGAGGTGCTGGGAGGTGAAAGTCCAGCTGCAGCCTGACTTTGTGGTGTGCACTGGACACAGCAGCGTTGTTGAGAAGCATGGGGCATTTCCTCTTCTGGGCTCAGTGTGGTAAAGGTACCTTTCAGTGAGAGCCATTTCTCAGTGATCTGTGCCTTCTGAGGGATTTCCAGCACTTAGAGCTGTGAAGAACCTGTGTGAGCAGAAGCACTCTGGGACCTGCTGGTTGTGTGTATTCAGAGGTGCTCTGTATTCAGAGCTACCTGTTGGAGGCTGCTGTTTGCAGGCCCCTTTACCTGGCTCTTCAGACACTCCTTATCTAAAACCTGGCCCTTACATTCTGTGGAGATAAGCAGCAGCAGGTAGCTTTAAAGCCTGCTGTGCTGCCATGCACAGCCTTGCAGATAAGGTGCTGTCTGCAGGTGATTTACTGCTCCTGTTCCAGCCATGCCTGCTGCTGCTCCCCCATCCCAGGGCTGACCATGGATGTACACTGCTCTCTCCAAGGGGACAGCCTGTCCTTTCCTACAGAGAGCACCAAAATCTCACTCCAGAGGGATCAGTCAGGCTTGGACTATTTGTTGCTTTGCAGGTCCTCTGTAGGACAGTGAGTGTGTACATGGTTCTGCTTGGGGTTGATTTGGGATTTGGTGGGAGGGTTTTTCCTCCCTGTATTAATGAGCCTGGTGGCTGGAGGTGATACTGGTGTGAGCAGAAGGTCACCCAGGCAGGGGAGCCAGAGCAGCAAGATAAACAGAAGCTCCTGCTCTGGCCAAAGCTCAAGTGCAGTAACTGCTATACATTCCCAAAGTCCTTGTTGTTCCAGCTGGATGAAGGAGAAATGGTATGATTACCTATGGCTAAAGTGGTGACAAATACAAAGCCTTTTCCTGAAATGTTAGGTATCCTTTAGGGGTGGAAGACAGGACTTAAATACTGATTTTTATTTTTCCTTCTTCCCCTCATAACCCCCAGCATGTGTGGCTTTGAGCTGGCAGAATGCTTTCCTGAGTGCCTGTAGTTACAGCTCTGCCTCTGAAATTAGTGCCAGTGCGTTGGACAGAGCCCAGAACCTTCTCTACGGTACCTTGTTCTGCTCTCTTCCCCCTGCTAGGAGGGAATGTGGCTTCTCTGGAGCACTCCCGTGGCCAGCACTGCAGGAGATGGCCCGTGGGTGGTTACAAGTATTGTTTTGTACTGTAAAATACACCTCCAGAGAGAAAGACTTGCATTTAATTACATGCTCACACATAGAGTCCTCCTCTGTAATGAGCACTCTGGGCAGGTGTCTCCTGGCTGTGGTGCACAGTTGGGTGTTTGCTTCCAGCAATTTTCCAGGCACATCCCACTCACCTGTGCTGCTGTGCCCAACACTTGTACTCAGAGAGGAGCACCAGCCCACAGCCTTCCTTTGTAGGGCAGAGGAGGGCAGTTCTGAGCTGTGTTCGGGGGCAGACCCTCAGTGCATTCCTGTTGGGATGCTTCAGCAGGAAATCTGCTGGGATCACGAGCACAGTTCTTGGGAATGGGCTGAGCAGTGCAGAGCTGAGAGCAGAGCTCAGAGTGCTGACACTGCACATCTGCTCTGCTGGAACAGGCCACGAAATAAAGAGTTGGAAAACACTGTTCTTCATACAATTCCCTTTTTTTATTTCCCTTTATTGCACACAAACACCACGAGCTGTGCTGCTGGATTTTGTACCTTCCCTGTGTTCCTCCACAGCTGTACTGTCCTTGGCAGCTGTGTCCTGCCCAGTGTTGGCTTGCAGGGTTCCCAGGGAGCAGTCCTTGACTCCCAGATAAGCCTGGAATGATCCCCTGGGAATGTGGGTGGGCTGTGTGAAGGCTCTGGTGGAGGCTGCCTTGCCCTGGCAGACAGAGCCTCTGGAGAAGGGGCTCTGGGCTGGAGTGAGGGCATTCAGTGCTGTGCAGGAGGATGGGCAGTGAGGGAGCAGGCACGGACCTGGGGCTCAGGGTTTGTCTCAGGCTCTGTGGCAGCAGCAGCAGCAGCATAAGGCCCCAGAGCTGAGCCAGGGCTGTTGTGTGGCTGTGGTGGTTCCCCCATGGCTGAGCTGTGCTGTGTCTCCATCCAGGTGCAGCAGACCGTGCAGGAGCTGTTTGGCCGTGCCCCAAGCAAAGCAGTGAACCCTGACGAGGCCGTGGCTATCGGAGCAGCTATCCAGGGCGGGGTGTTGGCTGGTGATGTGACAGATGTGCTGCTGCTGGATGTAACTCCCCTCTCCCTGGGCATTGAGACCCTGGGAGGTGTCTTCACAAAGCTCATCAACAGGAATACCACCATCCCCACCAAGAAGAGCCAGGTAAGAGCTGACTCTGGGTGGGTGGGACTTCGCTGGTGCTCTCAGATGACTCAGGAAAGGCCACCCAAAGCATCCCAGGAGATGGCGAGAGAAGCAGTGGAGAAATGAGGTTTCATGTCAGCCCCTGAGTACCTTTGATTATTGGTGTGCCCAAGGGGGGAGGGCAGTTGAGTTAATGGGGCCAAGATCTGCCAGGATGTTGGTGGCCTGCTCAGGGTCGTTGCAGTGTGTGTGCTGTGATGTCAGCTGTCAACACATCATTCTGAAGAAGAATTGTGTGGAGACTTTCCGGGTTCTGAGCACCACGCCCATGGAGAGCGCCTTGCTTGGCTGTGTGCCTCAGAAGGGTTATCTTTACTGTGCATTGTGATGTCCTGGTGGCTTGGGTGTGATTCTTTCCTTCCCTTGGCCTTGTCTGGGCCTGCTGCTGTGTGCTCTCTCTGATAACACCTGAGCTGCCTGGGGCGTGGGCTGGAGCCTGCTGCTTCAGGGGCAGATGTTCTGGGGGTGTGGTGGCTGCCCTGGAACCTGCTGCTGCCGTGGATGGGCAGTTTTTGTGTCCCCAGGTGCCTACAGCACAAGATAACGGTGAGCTTGGCTCTTGCTAGCCTTGATGCCTTGGGGTTTTGTCAGAGGAGCATGAGAACAAAAAGCATTTCATGATTTCCCCTTCCAAGTGGCTTCCTTTTATTCCTTGTTCAGTCAGCTTGTAAGTGCAGATGTTTGTGTGTTCTAATTGGCTGTACAGTAACTTCCTGGTCCTTTTCCATAGGTGTTCTCTACAGCTGCTGATGGGCAAACACAAGTGGAGATCAAAGTGTGCCAGGGAGAGAGAGAGATGGCCAGTGACAACAAACTGCTCGGCCAGTTCACGTTGGTGCGTTGCCTTCTCTATTTGTGACCTTGGACCTGACCTTCTTGGGGACATTCAGAGCCTTCTCCATTTCAGCTGCCCCCTGAAGGCAGCAGTGAGGGGGAGTCATCTGACAGGAGACATTTGACCCCGTTTGTAGTACAAAAGCAGCCTCCAGAGGCACAGCCCGGCCCTGGGGCAGCCTTTCTGTGGCAGGGCACCAACTGGCATTGAAGATGGAGCTCAGAGTTCCTGGGCAGTCTCATGTGGCCCTGGGGCTGCTGCAGCTTTAGGGCCTGGTCACCAAGAAGGGCTCTCTGGGTATAAAAAAGCCTGTGCAGTACCAGTACCAGTGGATAACCCAAATGCTGGGCTTTCCTTTGGTGTAACAAAGATGGGACCTGGAGCAGGCTCCAGGATAGCTGCAGTCCCCAGGGCAACCCATTCCAGCCTAGTGACCCCTGGGAGTGGAGTCAGTGTGAGTTTGTGGCCTGGTTGGGATTGCAGGGTGTGTGCCATGATGTTAAACTGTCAACACATCATTCTGAAGAGTTGTGTGGAGACTTTGTGAACTGAGCACCAAGCCCTGCTCCTCCCTGGGGAACAGATGTGCTCCAGGATTGCTGGGAGCAGAG
>VZTH01001685.1:0-33442 GCA_013397815.1 Aleadryas rufinucha
ATAAATAAAGATTTGAAAATAATGTTAAAAATGTTTGGCTTTTATCAGAATCACACTCAATGTAGCTCATGATTCTTTTGCTTCCTTAGTATTACACACTTCTTTGCAGACTACCACCAAACAACAGCAGCTGTAATGACAGAGATGGGGCTGATTTAAAGTAGCAGCTCCCTTACTCCCTCTAGTTTCTCTCTTCCTCACAGTAGGAACCCATCATATTTACATGCATCAGAGCAGAAATAACAGTATTTCCAGTTAAAACTCTAATACAAATTAAGCTCTGCTTTGTTGGTTACTATTAAGTCAGGAAATATATTCTTTTCCTAAGAACTTGTTTTATAAAAGTAAGATGTTTTCATCCATGTTTCTTAGCCAAACTCTTGATTTGATTAAAAACTGACTGCATTAAAAATTAAAAGTAGGACATTTGTTTAAAGAAAAGTGAATTGAGAAAATATTACCACAGTCATGGTACAAATGCCTTTTGTCACTGTATTATCCTCTCTTGATTAGGGTCCTCGATCAAGCAACTTCTTTTTTGATGCTTTACAATCCCTTCTCTTGTTGAACCTGGTGCTTCATGAGAGGTGGCTGAGCCCTAGCCCACAGGGAGGGGAACAGGGGTGCATAAAAAATCCAGTGTAGTTTTCACTAGTCATCATATCCACACTTCCAGACAGATTTTTCATTGGGGTACCTTTGGGTTTCTTTCCATAGATAATTGAATTTCCAACTAAAACATTAAATGAACAGTTTTACATTAAAAAACAGCTTTGATAAATAATTTTCAACCTGTCCTGCTCATTATTATACACTTAGTGTTTCCATGTGTGCTGAGGAGATTATATTATACCTGGGTTAATCATACATGCACTGAAATACATAACTGCACCTTCACCATCTGCAAGGGAGTTCTGACAGGCTGGCAAATAACCTAGGAGCTGCACCAGACCCTGTTCCCGAGTTTAGCAACTGGAAAATAAAAGCATCTGAGGCACCAGGGCAGTAGAGCAAAAACAGTCTGTACTGGCAGGCTGAGCTGGTTTTATTCTCTGCATAAGTAGAATGGCTCATTTTTCTGTCAGTGAGCCAGAAGTTCATAGGTAGTGGGGCTGAGTCGATCCAGAGGTAACTGGAGGGAATTTCACTCCCACTCCAGCATTGTCCTCTCAGCACAATGCTGGCTACTTCCAGCATTTACTTTCTTCTCCCCTCCACCTCCTCTGCCCTTTTCATTATTACTGCTACACTCAATAAGGTAGCAACATATGTGCTGTTTTTTCCCAGTCCAGCAACAGTAAGTGTTAAGGAGATGATAGCTCCAAAATGCAACGTGTATATCATATTTTGTGACTAACACAATCTCCCAATCAGGACATTTTGATCTTCCAGTTATAGCTAGGGACATTGGCAGGAAATGATCTTTTTACATGCTCTCATAAACTCTCAGAAAGTCTGGTTTTGTTTCCCTCTTTCTGCTAAAGAACACCAATAGTTTCTCTATGGTTTCCCAGTGTATATTTACCAAGCTGATAAAGACTGCAAGACGGATCGAAAGAAACACTTGGTTTATTTTCTTTTATTTTGGCAGTGATAAGAGTGTGGAATCCATTTTAAAACCAGGAGAAAAATAATTGGCATGTCCCAGTTATTTTTTATACACAGGCACACATGAATGCATGCACACACAGATTTTAGGGTTTTTTATGGGTACCTTCTTGACTTGCAGCCAAGCCATGTCAATGCGAGCCAGCTCATGTATTTAATTGTATCAGCATATAATGGCAGACAGATTTTCTTCCTTTCTGTGCTGCAGCATGAGAAGCTTTCCTAGGAAACAGGAGAGTGCATGGCAAGGGAAGTAAACCCCTTGCTTCCATCATCCAACAGAGATTAAAAGCGCAGGCACATCTAGATGATAAACTGAAACACAGCATCGTGCCCTCTGTGTAATTTATGGAATACATGCCTGAACTAATAAACGCCTCAGGGAATAGTTAGTGGTGAGAGGAAGCCTTAAGTGCAGTGGTTACATTAAAATCAGGCTAGACTAGCTAATGTTCTGCTTTTAGGTACAGGCAACAAAACAGAAGCTGCAGTCCAAAACTCAGGAAAATCTGCTGAACTTTCAGCCCTCGGTGTCCCCGTCTCCCTTTCCACAAACACACAGCCCTCTCAGTAAATTCCAACAAGGAAATAACAAAAAATGCTTGGAAAACACAGATATTACTGTTTTGTTATTATGGTCAACATTCAGCAGAATATGCAAAAGAAAAAAAAAAAACAACAAACCACTTTATGCCTTTTAGGCTTAAAACTTACACTGGAGAACGAAAAAGACTGCGAGTTCTTTATCCAGCGTGTTGGGTTGAAGGTAAGGTCATTGCTTGCCAGCAGGCTATGACTGACTCTAATTAAACCTTTTTTATACCACTCATCTGCGGCTGGGGAACATGTCATTAAAACACAGGAAACATTAATCTACAGATTAATGCTATAAAAAGAAAACTTTTACACAATCTTTACTCAACAATTAAAAGAAGCTTACAAAACATTAACCCTTAGAATACTACACCACCACCACCTAGTAAGAGCTCCAGGTGGATGTTACTCTGTTAATTGCCTGTTTCTTCATCAAGTCACACCATTTTTGCACCAGTATGAGTGTACTTATCCCAATACTGATCCAGTCTTGTGCCTCCATAATCACAGACCTTAAATTAGGGAATTGGTTATGTGTATTTACTGCATTTTGACTATTTGGAAGAAACTTCAAATGCTTTTCAGAAAAATGGTGGATGATCACTCCATAAATCCCCATGTTTCAGGCTAGTCAAGAGCCCAGCATATACTGTTATTTATTCATTATTTATTTTTATCAAGCACTGTGGTCCATCTTGAAGCAATTGCGTTGCTGAGTGAAGGCATCTCCATGCTAGCTCCATCTGCTTATGAAACCAAGTAATGTTTTGGACTGGGTTTTGGGGTAGGAGGGTAGAGACAGAGGGGGATTTATGGATGGACACAGATTTCTCTTCTATTTACCAGAAGTATACACAATTTGCTGTTGCTCATGAGGTGATATTCAGTTCTTGCACTGAATCCCCCCATTTACTCTCTTTCCTTTCTGTAAGGAGTTATATTTAAGCTCAAACCCTTTAAAAAGGGGTTTACAGTGATGATAAATACTTGTTTGAGATGGTGTAAATACTAATATTCATGTCTTACATTTTATAAATCTATATACCTATAGAGAGCACATTCAGTATTTTTATAGGTATCCAACTAAATCTGAGGACATTTTCCTTCTGTTGATACCTATATATGAATATATAGAGATGAAGGAACAGAACATTTATATTTAACATTTCAATCTGCACTTTTAGATACGCAGCACATAGTTTCACCAGTAGCATATTATCACTGCTCTTACTTTTCAGGTTTTTCATAACACAAAGTCTGTCATCCAGTCCTCACTGTTACACAAGCATTAAGTTAAACTAGTTAAACAAGTTCAGATTGTTGCTGGAACCACGGTGGAAATATTTACAGTAAAACTCACCTGGCTTCAAGTATTGTTCCAAAGTTGAAATTCAGCCCAGTCTTGAAAGTTCACAGAGGTTCATTAGCTTATTTGAGCAAAACCCAGGCTCGTTTTCAAGTAAACTTTGGCTGATATTTAGTTCTAGATAGAGGGCACAGTATGATAGTGATATGATTAAAATGGCTTGAATGAAAACCCTCTGTTCCATCTTGTGAAGTGGAAGAGAAACATTATTGTTTTGGTTACCCATTCAACACATAAAATCGGCCACTCGCTTTCAGAGGGAAGTTTACTGCTTATGCTCACAAATACTCACCGTGCAGCCAAAGGATTTACACAGTCAGCTAAGAAAATGCAAAATGTGGGCAAGTGAAAGCATGGCTGGTTATTTAGGGAGTTAAAATGTCTCCAAAAACTGGGATGAGCAAAGTGTGTTCAACCTTAGCAAGAGAGAAAAGGGGAAAACAACATCCTCTAAATCCTCACAGACTTAAAACTCTATTTCACATCATTATCATCATTTGACGGATTTTTAAATTAATTGTTTCTTATTGTCCATTAACCCAGTGACCCAGATTTTACTGCAGCTCAGATCCAAACAAAAATCTTTCTAATCAGATGGGAATGGAAGATCCTTAATGAAGTTTAAGGACACACTGAAACCTGGTCTGTCCTACTATGCCATATTGCATGCTACTAATCTGCAGAGAGTTACAGCTAGTTTGTCAGGATTAAACAAGGGAGGAATGAGAAAGTATTATTACCTCCTCTGAGGCTTCAAATCAGTTTTCAGTCTGCTGTGATGACCCTGGCCACCTTCAAGGCTCCCTGGAGAAAAGAAGGAAAGGAAATTAATAAATAGGGTTTCATAAAAATGGCTGCAGCTCTAAAGAGCATCCACCACTTTCTTTTTTCATCTCTCAGTGTTGTGAAGAAAGACTGCTTCAACCATATGAAAATATAATAAAATGCATATGTTTCTTTTATATATGGAAAAGGTATGTAATTAGTTTTAGTTTAAAATAAGAAAAAATGGAGGCTGGATGAATGTACGCTCACTATAAAAGAGAAAAGAGCACTTTTTTTTTTTTTTTTTTTTTTTAGAAAGGCTCTTTTTAAAAATTCCTAGTAAAACAAGCAGATGGACTAATTTCACTTAAGCTAAAAATAATACACAAGTGGAGGACGCCGAACTTGAGTCTCCCTTTGTAGGGAGTGTCGGGTATATATTTAGAGGGATCCACATTTTCCTTGGCAGCTTGGGACAGGAATCAAAGGCATACCTTTGCTGCTTAACAAATCATTATCTTTACCTTTACTGCTCAGGAAAAGAGGACCAGAAGTCTCTGTTGAGTACTGAACCTTCTGGTTGCCCACATAATTTTTAGTTCATTCCCTGGCTTCACTTTGGAGTCTTCCAGCCAGCTCTCTTCAAGATGAATGTGGAATGGAGAATTTTAATCCTAAAGCAATCTGAATTCAAGGAGGGACTGCTTCACGGCTCTGGATCTAGAAGCCCTTCCTTGGTTTGTGCTTAATGATAGAAATACAATTGCATGGATTTGTCCAAGGCATGGTAATGTTTTCAAGAGGCAAGAAAGACTTTTAGGAAATAGCCTTGCCCTGTGCCCTTATGGGATGTTAGAAAGCCTGATGCAAGTCTAATTTGCATATATTCAGATATGACCAAGTCCCAGCATTACTTCTCTATACTGCCCCTCTCTTTAACAGGTATGTCATGAGATCAAGGAAATTTCACAAAATTCCAGGTTTGATTGTGGATACTGTTTGATACAGTGCAAAAATAACAGACCTTCCATTTAAAGTATAGGTCTGCTCTTTATAAAAAAGTGGAATACACTGGATTTGGGGTTTCTCCTAATCAGCTACTCGCAATTTTTCTACTTAAACAAGGCAATTTTCCCTCTTTCAGCTCAGTCTGAGCTTTTCCTTTTATTTTCTCTCCCCTGACCAGCTGAGGAGGGAAGTGACAGAGCAGGTTCGGTGGACACCCAGTGTCTAGCTCAGGGCCAACCCACCACAACAACCAAGCAAACAAAATCACAAGGTTAAGCATGAGGAGGAAGGGGAAGAGAAAAGGGGAAGGGCAAAGAGAAAAAGAGGAAGGGAGAAGTGGAAACGGAGATGCACCTTTTTAAGAGGTGGTAAAAAACTACTTAAAACAATCTTTTTACTTATAAAAACTAAACCAAAATTAAAACAAGCTCAAAAATACTAGATCTTCCATATTTATATCAGGTTGCCCTTTGGAATACAGTCACATTTTAAATCATGACTATGCAGAGTAAATAGTACTAGGTAGTCTAATTTGTATTTATAATTTAAAGTATTTCTGAAGTGAGCAATCCCTGAGTGAAGAAAGAATGTAAACTCAGAATATGTGTTCAGTAACATTTGCTTAGTGAAAAAAAACCCCAACTTCAGAGTTGCTACTGTTGCTCAGTATTAAATCTGAGTAGCTGGGTCTGAATGATTTATGTGCTAAGTTATTAAAAGTAAATCAAATAAACGCATGGGAGCACCAGTCATTCCGTTTGCTCTCGCTAAATCCCCCTCAGGTTATTTCTCATGTATCAGCAGCGTGGCCAAGCAGACTGCAGGACTGTTACAGTGTCATGCTAATATTTTGGCATCTCCAATAAGCAGTGACAAAGGGGAAGACTTCTGACACTCTCGAAAAGTGGTTTGGAAGTGTTTATTCATGAAATTATGACAAGTTGTGTTAATTAATGCTGAAGGACCCTTCTCATGTGACTTTCCTAAAATTACACTTATCTTAGTGTCTTGAACATTTTCAGGACATATTTGAGACCCTATGAAATATATTTATGTACAGGAAACTTAAAAAACATTTTCAGAGTTGCAATCCTGCAGTCTTACTCTATTTTCTGCTTCCAAGTTTCACAGCGATTAAGTTTCAAAATCAGTTTTCTTAATGAGTCATTATATCTGAAAATGATTTTACTGTAATTCATGTTGAATCAGAATGAACCACAGAATGGTTTGGGTTGGAAGGGACCTTAAAGATCAGCCAGTTCCAGGCTCCCTGCCATGGGCAGGGACACCTTCCTCTAGATCAGGTTTGCTCAAGTAGAATGTGTCCCTGACTACGGCAGGGACAAATTAAAGTTAAGTTAACCAAGTTAAACAGATTTAAAATATATCTTCAGTCAAAAAGACTTACAGGCATCATCTCAGGCTTCTCCCAATGTGACTACTTTGTACAGAATATTGCAAACCATACATAAATTACATTCAGTTTTATAAGGATATCTTTCAAATTATGCTCTCTGTTGTGGAAACTTTCCCATACACAAAGAACTTCCATTATATTTTGCTTTATTCTAATCCCACTTATGCTTGTCAGGATTCACAAAAGCTCAGTGCTCTCATTCAAACTGTGAGGGAACAGATTTTAGAGGACTATGCCTTTTTGGACTGCTCTTCTTTCAGGTTCATCTATGATGAAATAAATAGTTTGGGCCCATGTTGTTTCTCAAGGAGGATTACAAAGATATTGTCCATATTTAGGATCTCATCCAGTGAAACAATCTCCCTTTCATATTCTTTCTTACTGGAACACCAAGATGGAAAATTCATCATACTTGCTGAAGGAATAAAACATTGTTTTTATGTATGAGCATGCTCCCCAATTAACCAGCTCCCATGGCTGTCATAGACACACATAAATGTCACTGGTTTATATCACTAGATACGTGTTCTGACCTGTAGAATTGCCACCATTCCTAAATTGGGATGTATCTGTGAAACTGCCTTTGAAGAAGTCTGCCCATCACTTCTGAAGACACATCTCACAGTGCTTTTCTGTGTGATCCATGCATTGTGCAGGACTTGAAAAAAATGTACAATTAAAGTTATTTCTTTGGACATTGTATTCCTACTCCTATCACCACTTCTCTCTAAAGTCACAGCTAACCTTCATACTCTGAAACAGGTTATGAAGTTTCATAGAGTTACTTCTGAGGACCAACACTGCCAAGCATTTATATTTCCTGTTGTTTATTAACAAAAACAGGAGTTTCACATAAAAAGAATATTAGTACTCGGTGTTTTCTTGGTTGGTTTGTATTCCCAAGGATTAGGTTCTCACCTAGATGACAAAATACAAGTTACTGAGAACCTTCATGAGGGGGCCACCATTCTTCTCTGAAGGCCAAAAAATGGCAGATGAAAATGGCAGTACATTTATGCCAGCTCATGTAGCACAGACAATTCTCCTAAGGAATCCTCACATAAACTGCAGCCAAAAAAGAGATTTCAGCCAAAAAAGAGATTTCAGCCAAAACTTTTCAGTATTTGGATTGCCTCTAAATCAACAGACAATACAGAGGAAACATTTCTTATGCTGGGAAAAAAACCCTATTTTTAAATAGCTTCCATTTTCCTATTAAACAGAATAGAACTTCCATAAAATAAAATACTCACACTGAGCCTTCTGTACTGACCAACAGGGAAAGAGAGAGCAATCAAATATGAGATTATTCTTATTGATTCTTATTTCATTACACCTGAGGAGTAGTCAGCAGATACCATCTGCAGGTAAATCTTGGAATTAAATTGACACAAACTGCAGTCCAAGACCACCTCCGAGTTCAAACTTCAGTCCTAGCCATTCAATTTTTTCAAGCCATTTTCAAATTCAAGAAGAAATTTTTAAATCCTCAAAAAAAATATAATATTATGATGGTGAACAACAAAGAATTATCTACTAGTGCTGCACCTCATTTCAGATGCCATTTCAGATCTGAAAAAGCTGACCTGTATTAAAAAACCAGGATTTTTATAAAAAATAAGTTACCATTGGGCATTACAAATGGTATACAGATAATTCCATAAGTCTTTGGAAGTTCTGAAGAAAAATAGGAGTTTTTGTCTCAAAGTACATGCTGCCTATTCCCCTCCCCATAATCAGAAAAGGTTAACTTATTCTCTGAGCCACTTATTTTTGGGTCAGCAAAGAAAAAGCACTGCTAAAATGTAAGGTTTCATCTTTCAACAGGAAATGTCTGCCTGGAGCAAGATTTACTTTCGCAGCAGCCCCGAGTTTATGGCAGCAATCACTTACACTACAGGGAAAGCGAAGGAGAGAGCGTGTACCAGGTATTGTACGCAAAACTTGTCGGGAAAGCTGAACAACATTTCGAAACAGGCTCTTTCCATTCCGCAGGGAAAGTGGTAGGTGTTCTCTGATGCCGCCTGATTTATTTACAGAAATGTATAAGGTGTTCTTTTCTCGAGCACAAGTAAAGTCAAGAAAAAGGAGACAGTTTTCCGCTCACTTTTCCAAACCTCTCTTAGTCCAAACACGCTGCCAATAGCTGTTTCCTCAGGGACAGCTTCTCCATGTTAGACCAAGTTCTGTCTCCTGTCCCTTTAGCAGCTCCTACATCAGATTCTTTCATCTCTTTCTTATCTCTCTCACAGATAGGCAAACAATCAAAAAACAGAGGCTGGGAGAACTGTTCTTGCTTCCAATTGCCTTCAGTGAGCCTTTCTTGTGTCCTGTGAGGAGACCCTGTATGAGTGATTGCATGTCACCCTTTTGGGTGGCAGCAACAGCTTTACAACTGCTTCATTTCCCTTAAGACCCTAAAATTGCATTGGTCCACTTAGGTTTTAGGGAAACTTCGTTTCAGCTGTAGAGTTCATTTTTCTTATTTTCTTTCTTATATTTAAATAATCTTTACTGTATTTATTTTAATTGTGCATTTTAAAGCACTGATGATCATTAAGAAGAGGATATTTCCCAGAAAACAGGACTATATGAAGTAAGCAGAATACCTAGAAAGCAACATTAGATTAATATCTATCACTTGTTAACTGGAAGAAAAAAAATTAACCAGAAGGGAATTCTGTTATCTGAAAAATTCAGATGGTTAGCCAGGAAAAGCCAAGAACCTTTTCAGAGTCACTAAGAAGAATTGTAGATTTCTGAGGATCTGCCACTCTATTCATTGATTTAGTGGTTTCTCAGACTAACAAACCCCAGAGCATGAAAGATAAGATAAGGCTCTAATTTCATCAGTCACCTCCAAAGCACAGATACAACTGGTGTCTGTATGGGCATTTAAGAAAGTGAAACGACACCATGGGTGACTTTCATAAGGCAATGGGGTTTGAGGTTTTTTCAGCCCTGAAAGCAACAGTAGTCTCAACTTTATCAGGATATCTCTAAGTTACAGCAGCAAAAATAGCATTAGATAATTCTGACACAAAAAAAGCTGAGGTGGTTTACACTCCACTTTCAGGATGGAAGTCCTGTTTAAGCGCAGCTGGACTACCAGCTCATTCCAAGCTTGCTGCTGAATTTATATTGAGTGCTAATGATCTCCAGCTAATTCTAGATTGGAGTTAAGAGCTTACAACAGAAACCGACCTTTGCTATCCCAGAGGAAAAGAGGGAGTGAAATGATTATCTGAGGCTATTTGTTAGGTCTGAAAACCCACTTAATGGATCAATAAATCAAACAGTGAATGAAGCTGGTTTAGAAAGCAGGTGTGTGGATTCTGGTACTAAATAGGTGTTTCGTGTGAGAGAACAGTGTGGGTTACGTTAGACTGAATGAAATCAGCTGAACTGTATCCTGTAAATCACCAAAGCAGGATGACATTTGTTCTAACTTCATTATCCTTTCTTGTAAGAACACAGTGAAACACCCTTGGACCTGCAGCTTGCACAAAAAGTGTCAACATAACATGCATGTAATATTTGGTAAGTTTTAATACAGTACAATAGCAACAGATAAATGCATGAGTGTTTACGAAGGTAGAACAGTCAAGGGCTGCCAGGAAACATCAAAGACTGCTTAGTGCTCAGGTTTAGGATATTTTCTCCTTTGAGACAGAAAAATACATCAATAAACAGTCCTACAATTATGGACAGGACAAAAGGAGGACAAGCCTGCTTAGGAAAATTAAAGAAAGTGAAGCCCTAAACCTCATCTTTCCTATCCTGCCTATGGCACAGCATAAGGGCACTCTAGAGACAGCTGCTTTTTCCAAGTGATGTTCAGTTTACCAGCAGATGCAGAGAAAACTACCACAGGAAATGCTGCAAGAGCCACACACATTATCCCAAGAGTGCTTCATCAGTCCATCTGTAAACCAATGGTCTTCATTAAAAGAGTGACATGTAAAAGGCTATCAGAGTATCTGTCCTGGAATATTTTTAGATGTTTTTGTCAGTTTAGGTTTATTTAATTATTAAAATATGCCAGACTGTTTTTGTTTTGGTTTGGTTTTTTTACAAAAATGGTAGAAATAGTAAAGAGGCTTGCTATCTAGCAACATATAATACTTTAGTTTATGTAAATTTGAAAGGCACTGAATGCTACAATGTGCTGTAGTGTACCACAATGTCCAGAGTGTTCTCCCAGAAGAATGATTGATTCAGTAAAATCACAATTTTTCCAACTCTTTTCATTACATATTCATGTATTACAGTGGAATAAGGCCAGAGCCTTATTCTATTCCGTGTCTAATAAATAAATACAGAACAAGTAGGTAGCATATAAACTTATTTTTCGTATCACAGATCTCTTCAGACAGAGTACATATGTATGTGCCCTTGCCCCTAGAAAACTCTGTAAAAGCAGTCTGGAATATGATTCTTAAGGTAAAGCCATTTCCAAACCCATACCCGCTGATATTATCAGCATAGCACCTTCCTCCATACAAATTTGTCCCAGACAGTACATTTTTGAGCTAAATCAAATAATCATCCTGAAATAGCATTTTCCAAATGTTTTCCAGTCCATAACAGTCAGCATCTAGTAAAGCATTTAGCATAACCTCGGTAGAAGGAAACCTGTACTTCCAGTAAATCTTTCTAAGCATTCAGAAAATATTAAATTGGAAGGAACTGTTAGTCTGTTGGGATGTGATAAAAATTCAGTATGAACCTAGACAATTACAGAAGTTGCTTAGCATCAAATAAAGTCAGGTGCAAAATGCTTATCTTAGATCAGGAAAATCGTACGCACAAAGCCAGAATGAAGAACGATTAAGCAGCAGCTGTTACGAGGTTTTAAGGAGCACCATGGATCACAAGCTGAACATAAATCAAAGCCGTGTTCTGTGGAAAGAGGCAGGCATCACATTGGGATGTGTTTTACAATATTGCCTGTGAAAGACTGGAGATGGAGCCCTTCCTGTGACTGTGCCAGGAGGCTTCTGGACTCCTGCCCTGGAAACACCGAACTGGGAACAAAGTTCACTGTTTAGACAGAGTCTGAAAAGGGGTGGTGGGAATGAGAAGAAATGATAAAACAAAGGGAGGCAGATGAGGAGACAGGGGAGAGAGAGAGAGAGGGGAGAAAGGAAAGGCTGAAGCTACTTAATTAAGAGAAAACAGGACGAAGGTGACAGTGGTGCTCAAATAACAGAAACGAGAACAGCTCTTAAACCATTTGGAGTAAACAAAGTTATGGAATTAAACTTCAACAGCAAAAATAAGTTATGCACTGGGGGAAGTCTAATAAAGCTATCAGGCAGGCCCAGGGAAAGCACAGGCCCTCCATCACTGGAAGCCCTGAAGACAAATGTGTTAAGAGACACAGACGTACTTGATTCTCCCACTGGGGCAGGAGAGACCTCAGCAGGCACTTTCCAGCCTTACATTCAATTGTCCTGTGATTCTACAAAACTATTGCCATCACAGTATTATTCATCTCTTTAGAAACTATGCAGCCACTACAGAAATAAAACAAAGGGAGAAGAGGGGTGATGAGTTTTTTTAATAAGTTCCTTGTGATGGATGTGAGTCCCTGATAGGCTCCTGGGTGCCTATTAAAGAAACCTCCAGATAGATACAAGTCTAATATTTCCCATTTTGTCTTCTTTTTTACTCTCACTATGATTATTTAGATTCCATTTTGTTTATACTAATCTTGCTGCATCACATCCTCCACAGCAATTTTCAAATACAGAATAGCCCAAGAGATCCCCTGCATGATAAAGAAGTGCCAGGAATCTTTTTCTTCTTCTTCTTTTTTTTTTTTTTTTTTTTTTTTTTTTTAAATGAACATATTTTTGAGTTAATAATATGCTGAGGGAGCAGCTGCACTCAGCAAAACTCCAGCTATAAAACCCTGAAAAGCTTGTGTTTCTTTCACATCATACTGCAGCCAAGCCAGCTGAGCCTACATCTGCCTCAAATCACTGGCAGGTAAAGTTTGTGTCTCACTACAGGGATGTAGTCCCACTGGGTTATTTTATTTATTTGAAGCAGAGCAAACTGAAACATTTGGTTTAGCTTGAATTCATGTTTCTCCCCAAAGTTCACATGAATTTCAACAGAGCTTTTTTTTTTTTTTGCACTGTTTTGTTTTGATGTATCTGTTTTTGTTGTATATGCTGCATACTTGCAGCCACAAACAAAAGCCATAAAACTGATAAAGGATTGCCATGGCCATTTGTGCTGCCATGTGCTTCAAGGACCATGACAAAGGAACATGGTGCTTGTATTTGTAAATTCTACACAGAAATTCAAGGTGGGCAGCACCAAGGCCAATTTGAGTTAACAAATGCTAAAACTGGTGGGGTATACATACATGTAACAGCAATCCACATATCTTAGCTTTTCCCTTTAGCTAGCCCTGTTAGTTTTTATTAGTTGTGACCTTCCTATAGCTATTTGTCATCCACATTCCCTTAAATCATTTCTGTTCCCATAAATCCCTTCTGTCTTGCCAGCACTGCATTGAGTTTGTCTTTACAGATTGTCCTTCCAAACAAATGCTGTGAAAAACTGTTTTCCAAGCTCTTAAATCACGCCTGCACATACCACCCAACTGATCTAGGGAGTAGAGCTCGACCAAATCATAGTAATTCAAGGCTAACAATGCCAGTTAAAGAAAACACTGACCATAGCTTGTAAGATCTGTATTTGCCCTGCAGTCCTCCCTGCTCATCCTTGCTGACCTTCCTGCTCCCACCTCCCCCTTTCACCTGGCTCCTCTTCATGACTCAGGATCTTCAGTCACACAGATTTGAAGGCTGGCTTAAATAAGTTTCTTCCAGCATCTCTGCCCTCTCCAGTGTCAGTGACTCTTTCTCCTACCTCAAGAGACATCAGATAAAACTGCTTAAGGATTGTTCTGATCTGCTTATTTACAGTTTTGAAATTATACCTTGTGCTTAGCTTTCCACATGACAGTTCTATATTCTGAAGTCACTGAGTCAATGCATTTATCCAGAATAAATCATTTAACATAGGAACTAAAAAAAACTATGCTAGAAGAAATAAACATCAATACGTTTAACCAGATCAATTAATTAAAAATATCAGAAGACACTGATGGCAAATATTTGGTTGCTTCTTAACTGCTTTGAGAGGACAAAGAGGGAATTATTTGGGAAAATGTTTGAAATGAATGAATTGATTTCACTACGTGAATGCAAGCAAGAAGTTAGTGCCCAAGCCCAGCGGAAAGACACAAATAAAACACTTGCACATGGAAAGAGAATTCATTTTGCTTGTGTTTATAAATATAGCATGTAAGCAGTTGATTTTGGACTTTTTAACTGAGAGAAAATGTGAGGCAGAAAGTGTGAATTAATGTCACCAGATGTAGCCACTGACCTACTTAAACGAAAAAGACAAATTTTGACACGTTATCAAGAACAACAGAGTACAAATGAAAGCCAACAGAGAATGAATTTTCTACTCATTTTAAAGCATTCGTATGATCTCAGTTTTCAAAGCAGACCTCCTGCAGCTTTTATCTGACTTTTATGGCGCAGCAATTAATGGCACAGGGCTGAATGACAGCTGCCAGTTCTGCTCAGAGCACTGACAGTGGTTACCTGCAGGCCAGTGCACCTGTGACCCTGCAGTGAAAAAGTCACAGGGATCACAGCTCAATCTGCATTTGCTGCAGACATCAGGAGGAAAAATAAACAACACAGACACAACATGAACTGCCTGTATAATTTGGGAAACATAAGCATAAAAGTGTCAAATGCTCTTTCACTGTCATGGATTCACAGAAATGTCAGGGACTCAACCAGTCCTTTCCTTAGCTCAGGAATACCGTGAGGGCTATTTTGCTCATCCTTCACACATACTGATCCTCTGAAAAATCTCCAATAGGTGAAATCCTATAGTCTCTCATTATGATTTGTTCAAAAGCTTAATTATATGCATAGCTGTCCACAGAAATCCAGGTAGGAGATACTTTGCATCATTTATTATCATCTATACACGTGGCTGGCATTTTGGCTCTTCCCCTCTTGCTCCTCATTAATATCACAGCATTAACCATAGGGACACACTAATCTTTGCTGGTAAAGTCAAGAAAAAGGTCTTATCACCCTACTCTGTATCCCATATTGTTTCCTTCACTGAATATCTGCAAGAAATATCAGACCTGAAATTTTTTATTTCTGTTACTTCAATTATCTTCAACTAACTTCTGATATATTTATAGAACCATTGCTTTATGCCTTTTATGTATGTTCTCCTGATTAACTGACTTATGCTGGGGCATCTGATTTTATTCCTATAACCCTGCACTCATACTTTTTTATGATTCCTTTTGGATTCTCAGGACCATGATTTATTACAGACACTTCCTCATCTTGTCACTTTGTGATTCAGGTTTGCTTGCCAGAATGTTTGTGTTTTCTCCTTGTTTCTTTTCCTTATTTTCTTTTCATAGACCTGGAAAACCAGCAACCCTGATTTTGCTACAATAGGTTTTCTTGAATCCCTGAACTGTCTGGTTCTGATGATTTACAATTTTTATGATGGGGATAAATACTTATTAAGGATGAGGGTGGGTATTAATTTTGCAAATAAAACATTTCCAGTATGACATCCCCATCCTCTTTAGTGCAAAATGGTGACATGTATCTCATCACCTGGTCCCTTGAGTCTGTAAAACTTTCCTTTTTCATGTTGTAACTCACACGTGCTGACATAAAAAAACCAAGCAAGCAAAGGCGGAGGATGTGTAAGAGACAGTTCTCAGAGATATAAAAGGAGAAAGGGCAAGGTAAATATTGCCTGACAAATCCTTCCTTGACTACCACCAGTGGATTCACAGTGTGAATTATACAGCACTTGCCGTAGTTTTCCCCTTAACTTTCAAAGAAACTTCTTTTGAGACGTTCAAATTGACTGTACAAAAGGTTTATGGTATTTATTTGCCTTCATACACTGAAAATGTACAACAATTGCACAGATGGGCAGTTTCATGTGCTTTTCATTAACTTTTTTCTTTTTAAACACACCTTCTTTGCTCAAGCTAGTTTCTGCTGGTTTTGTTTTACGACATGATGGTTTGTAAAATTTCTGTCAAACCGTGTTACTGCTTGATCATGTTAAGAACAATCAGGGTAAGTGTTGCCAGTTACAGTTTTCCCGTCCCAGCCAAGTCACAGTGTACATATGGTGCAAGATATAAAGGAACACAAAGACTGATTAGCGTGCAAAGTGCAACGCAGTGGTCTTTAGTATTCATCATTAATGTCAGAGTGCATTTTCAGAATCAAGAGACTTCTCCCACAGCCATAGCAGTTTTGCACATAACCACACAAAGAAAAGCCAACCAGAAATTATGCAACATGTGTGAGCATGGTCTTCAGCCATGAGCTCCCTTTGAGAAAGAGAAAGGTTGTTCCTATCACATTTTCTTGCTAACTCCTCCTAAGGGTTCAGGAAGCATATGTCAGAAAAGCTTTTCTTAATTCAGAGCAGTGAACTTTCCCATGCATTTCCCAGAAAAGCTTCTCTTCCTGAAAATGCTGCAGTGTCTGCCCCAGAACATCTGAAGCCCTCTCTTTTACCCGTGCCACAAAAAAGATGAAGATGATCACTGTCATCTTTGGACTTCATGTAATAAATGGAAGTGGATTTTAGGCAAAAAAAAGAATCGTAAAAAAACAAGGCCAGAAAACCAATCTCCTGAAGATCCTAGAGACCTCCCAGTTCCCTTTTGTCTTCTGTGTTTCATAGCCAAATATCCAAGTGTTCTAATTTTAAGTGGCCAAAATCTAAATTCACACAAATCTCTACATTTAAAGACTTATTTGATACTCACCCAGGAAATTCTTTGTGTACTTACCCTGTTGTGCATGTGCAGACATTAATGGAGCACACGTGTTCAATGGCCTAAAAGGCGTCTCTTCAGCAGGAACTTTCAGAAGGTGAATCCTCATTAAATTACTCACAGAATGACAAATTTTAAATACCTTTCTTGCCAGGCAAAAATCTCATTTCAAGCAGCCAAAGCACTTGTATGCTTGGCAGGAATGAGCAACAATTTATAGCACATTGCCTGCTTCACTGGTTAATATAAGAAACTGACACTTAGACATGTCAGAATTCATACAGAGCCGTGTCACCAGCGGAATTGTTTGGGGAGCACTGCAGCAGGCACGATTCCATCACAGTCTCCAAAAAGTATGCATATCCACCCCTTCTGTAGGCAGTCTGGCTCCCTGAAATCATTTAGGACCCTCTCAAGAAAACTCATGACTTTTGGGAGGAGGTGGAAGTTCACAGACAGCAAATTAATAAAGAAGGTCCTCAAATGACTTCTCTGCCAGACGATGTTCTTGAAGTGCCTGATGAACCATAATCAGATATATGTGATTAACAGAAGACGACTCCAAATATATGGACCCCAAATAAATATAGTGGCTTGTAGCCACATCATTTTACATCATGAGCCAGTCAGACCTCCCAGGTTAAGCAGTGCTGAGCCAAGTCTGAATTTAAATAGGAGATCCTCCAAGGAAAACTGAGTGCATGTGCCGAAGGAAATCGTGCTGGTAGTCCTTGTCTGAGTTACTACCGAACTAAGGCACTTGCATGATGCCAACAACAGAACTGAGGCTGCAGAAGAAACTCGAATCTTTGAACTCTAGCTCCTAGAGGTTATTAAAAGTCCCTCAACAGTACTTTGAAAACTAATGATGTCCATGTAGCCAAATTTCATAGTAGATAATTATAATACAACAAATATCCTGGCAGTTTGAAGTGGATACAGCATTTTCTTTCATTTCCTCCCTATTAAGTTTCATGAAATATTACTGTAAGGAATTGCAAAGTTCTACTCAAGAGGTGATTTCACTCATGTTCTAGTGTTAAATAAAAAGATTGCAGCATATTGTGCTGGAATCACATTAATTATTTTTTTTTAAGTCCCATGCTACTTCTTTTGTTTGATTTGTTTCTTACAAAGAGCATAGTAAGCAAATCTCTTTGGAGGACTTTTTAAATGCATGAAGCTAAGTGAGTAACTCGTGATTCTTAGAGCAGTTTAAACTGGAAGGGCCCTCAGGAATTCATGTACCCTAATCACCTGCTCAAACTAGAGCAATGCCAAAGTTAAAACTGGGTGCTCAGGGCCTTGTAATTTACAGGCACAAATCATACTCTCCCAATTTCATATATCATGTGAAAAAAGAAAAAAAGTAGCTAGGGAGAAATTTTTGGTTTTTACTTGTTTTGGGAAAACGCTGTGCTATAGCATTCCACAAATCCCTATTCAAACATTGCCCCATTTTGTTTGCACTTGAAAGTTTTTGTGCATTCACAGCCTAATTCAGTGTGATGATAGTTATCATAAATGCCAGCAGCTCAGAATGTTCACTGGCATGAGTCTGTGAAATATACAGATAAATTAAGGAGAGAGAGATAAAAAAACATAGAAAACACCATAAACTTTGAGGCATGGTCATTTTGTCAAGAATAGCAAATGAATTTTTGACACTCTTCTGAAAACTGCTGGTAATTGATTCACATCACATAGGTGTCAAGTAAATACATTCATATTTCTGGTAATAAGTGTAATGCCAATTATCAGTAGATTGAATTAGATTAGTAGATGTTCCTGCATAGAAGAGGCAATTAGAAGTACCTCAGGCAAAAAAAAAGAACATACATGAAGAGAAAAAGGTGGGAGAGAATTTTGGATTTGTATACCAAACACTACCAAAATGACTTCTATTCAGTATGTTTGTCCTCTACATAACTACAGTACGTGGATTATTCATTTGCTCATCCTTTATTAGTCCTGAAAGTGTTCTCCTCACTGCAGAAGCACAGAGACAGTCTGGGCTGTAAGCTCTATCAGCCAGACTCTGAGGAGCCAGAACGCACCAGGAATCTGTGGGATGGGATCATTCAGACTGGTTTTGTGCACGGTTGTGTGCATTTGCTGCTTAATAGTTCTTCAGATTGCTGTTACCATGGGACAAAAGCAACTTTTTAAGGAGCACTTTGAGTGAGAAAAGGATGATTCCTTTGGCTATGACTAATGTATGATCATTAATACCTAGCCAGAACCATTTCCTGACTTCGCACTAGGGGAAAACCTAGGGTGCATCACCTCCCTGACCTTCCTGTCCTGGCTGCCATGGAAAGAAAGGGAGAAATGTAGGCCAGAAGGACTGTGGATGATGGGAGACAAGGAGGGCATGGAATGCTGCAAACAGCACTAGCCCATACACAGAGTTTATTAGGACTGGGGCACTGACAGCCTTTCTGACCATGCAGCCTAACAAGGAAAATGAATGGAAATTAGTAAAAGTAAGCTGCAACCAGCCCATGGCACAGACACTCAGGTAGTCCAGCTCTTCCCACTAACACAGATAATAGATAACACAGCAGTGACCAAAGTGTGCCTGAATCCAAACTTACTCAAGTGAACATATCTGACTCTATCTCAACTTCCTCACATCTGTGTAATTAGACCTCTACATCAGCTTGCTGAGTCCTTGAAGTGTTATTTGCATGAGCTCAGCAAATCTTTGAGGCACACCTTCCTGACAGCAGCCACAGCTGACCATTACGCCTGCCAAGTGATGACTTCCAATGCTTACTACTTCTTACCTTCTGTGCCATTTGGATCCGGTTCTTTTCTTCACTTCTGGTCTCCAACTCAAAGAGGTAACCTGTAATTCATCAGCTTTGGGGAAAATATGTGTGATCTCATGAATCCTGGATGTTGTAAAATATTGTTTTGTTGGTGAGGAGACAGAGGTCTGTACACCATTAAACTAGTAAAACTTGCAGTTTTCCAGGGGTTTGCCAGCAAGTCTTGAATGCCTCAAATCTTCCACAATCTGTTTGATATATCAGGAGGGAAAGACAGTAAACTATCCATGAGGGTAGCTAGCACAGATAATAGCATCAAATGCATGACATTTATACACTATAAACTTACTTTAAATACCCTGCTACAACAAGTACTGTAACATTAGAGAGGGCAAAGTTGGAGAATCCTGATTGTGACCATGTGTAGAACAAGGATAATCTATTTTTAGCATTGTATTTCTGTTCTAACGCAATTCTACCACCCAACACAAATGCATATGGATTTCTAAAACATTATCTTGTCTTTTAAAAAGCTGCCATAAGCAAGAGCCAGAAAGTGAATAGGTGCACGTTTGGTTTACATCATGGTAGAGGTATAAAATTCACTGAGGAGGGGGAAAACTTATATTCCCTTCATGGGTTCGTGTTTTCTTCTCCACCTCAACGTGCAATTCCAAAATTTATTCCATAATAATAATGGGCTGCCAATACCTCTGTTTCAATATTGCAGCAATTGGCAGCCTTCAGAAAGAAACAATTAAATCATTGACAGTACCATCAGAGGGCTTCCACTCTTTGCTGCTATGGCACTAAATAGTCTGAGGAAAAAGTTACAACGGGGATGGCAACGAGAAGGGAAAAAGACAACTTTCCCTTTACACCTGAGTTTAGTCACATGTTACTTTATAGTTCTTCACTGATACAAAGGCCTTGTGCAAGGGCTGTGTACTGTACTTGTGAAATATTGGAAAAGCAGAAGTGGGACATTCAACTCCTGCATTTGGTATTTGCTTGCATCTTAGTAATTCCACTAAGAGGAGGGGCCTACTGGGAAAGGAAACCCCACAATCAACTTCTGCTTAAACCTTTATGACAGAGACGCATAGTCCTTCTCATCCATCATGTACAGCTCCAACTAAAATCCCTGTCAAGACAACCACAGCATGCTTTAATCCAAATTGACTGTGTCTTGTTCTGCTTCTTAAATCTATATGCAATTAGATTTTCTATTCAAGTTACTAAGACCTTGGAGACCTTGTTATTTGGATGAGTTCAGCAAATCTCCGAGGCTCACGCTCCTGACAGCAGCCACAGCTGAATCTTACACCTATGAGAAAATGATGATTGACAACCTATGTAATGCCTGAAACATAACTCTACTGGTTGCACTTTCTCTCTCTGACCCCCCCAAAGAGTTATTCAAATAAAATTCTAGAAAAGAGTCTGAAGAGAAAATCTGAGCAGAGCTGACTGCCTGCTGCAGAAGCTACCTACCTTGTGAAAATCCAGCTCCAAATGCATCATTATATTTGTTATTTGGGCTAGTGATTATACTAACACAGTGACTCTTGCACTTCCTGTGGAAAACTGCAAAGGCCTCCGTGACATTTCTGGAAGGAAAAAAAAAATTCTGCATGAGTTTCATCTTTTCTCTTCATTTATTTTTATCCCTGTCGCAGTTTAAGCCGAGCTGGCAACTAAGGATCATGCAGCCACCTGCTCACTCCCACCCCTCCCCTGGTGTGATGGGGAGGAGAATCAGAAAAAAGTAAAACCCACAGGCTGAGAAAAGTGAAGCTTAATAATTGCAATAGAGTTAATAATAATCATAATAATTGTAATGAAAATGGAGATGGCAAAAAGAAAGAACAAAGGAAGGAACAAAACCCAAAGTAGACAAGCAATTCACAATACAATCACTCACCACCTGCTGACCGATGCCCAGCCCATCCCCAAGCACTGATCAGCAACTTCCAACAAACTTCCCCAGTTTACACAGTGACCATGATGGTCTATGGTACGGGATAGCCTATGGAATAGCCCTTTGACCAGCTCAGGTCATATGTCCTGGCTATGCTCCCTCCCAAGCCCTTGTGTAGCTGCTGGCTGGCAGAGCATGGGAAAAGTCCTTGACTTAGCAACAACCAAAACACCAATGTGCTACCAATGCCATTCTCATGCTAAATCCAAAACTAGGAGTAAAACTGACTCTATCCCACCCTAAACCAGGACAATCCCCTGAATTTTTGTTGTCAGGCCAGCACTGGCATGCAGCATCTGCAGCATCAGCTCCAGCCATACTGAAAATGTGCACAAAAAGGACTGTTAAAAGGTGGGAGGAGAACAGATTTTGGCCAGCAGCATGTTCATCAGAATGCTGAACTACTCTAAGAAAATGCCATCTTTAATCACGAGGCAGATGTTTGCATGTTTCCTTACCCAGTTTCCTTACCTTCTGAACAAGGAAGAGCAGAGCCAGTGTTGCCAGGAACTGATCTTTGAGTCCAGGCATGGCATGTAATCCAAATGTGATGACTCGGTCCCTGAACTAATCCCTCTGGTTTAGATTTTAAAAGGCCACTGTGGTCTCTGCCAGCTGGTAATGTCAGAAACAACAATATTGCTGTTAGTGCTTAACAGGTAATACCGCTTATTTCACGGAATGGGTTTTGTTCCAGATAGGGATTGAAATTTATTTGTCTTAATTATTTAACTTGTTGACAAATAAACATTTGACAAACAATGTATAATATAATCCTGGCATTCCACACCGTGCCTTTAGCTTTGCCTTAAATTTAAATTCAGCTATTTATTACATCACCCTTTGCCAGAATTGGGCAGTAAACTACTTTCATATTCAGAAGAATGTTTCCATTTAAAATTTACATTTAAAATTACAATAAGATGTTGGATCTCATTCTTTTCAAGGAAACTATTGCATTACATTAGCTACATTGCTAGAGAACTGCTTTCTGCTTCCTGTATCAGTTTCAATTATCTGGGTGCATTACTCACCCAGTTTTATCATGGAATGTTAAAGTTAGTGTAATTCCAAGTGTCACAAACCACAGCTACAAAACAGATTGGTTAGCTGTTAATTATTTAAATACTGCATCCTGTGCATAATGAATTTCTTACCTACAGTCGTGATGTATTATTGACAGTTTGGAAGACTAAATCTATTGCTGCCCAGCATAATTTTGAAATATAATTTATAGTGGCTATTTGGAGAACTATATTGAGTACATTAAAGCCATATGGTGCTGTGGTTTCATCCCCAAGAGATGCCTCATCAGCTAAGAGAAGCATTATGATCAATATGTATATTACTCATTTTTAATAGAGTGTACTAAGCTGTAGAAGATTATTGTTCCTGCCAGTTACTTGAAAATATGAGGTGCAACAATTATTTTAAGATTGTTGGAGAGTTACAGTATTCTCAAGATATAAAAAATATGTCTTTGTTTTGTTATGCTTAAAACCTGAAACATTCTCTAGCAGCTGAAATCCCCCAGAAAATAGTCTAACTAGAAAAGCTAAAACCTATAAAAGGTAAAAACCTTATTTGAGATGTAATGCTCAAACAATTTGCTAAATATGGCTTCTCGGAAGGGAAAAAAAATGAGAGAGAGAGAAAAAAAGATGAGAACATTGTTTGTCATTTCTCTTGGCAAAAAGACATAGCATCTACCACAATTATGCCTATTTCACTGTTAAAAATAAAAAGTGGCAAGTATTACAATGATTGTTGCAGCCTTAGCAATCAGATAATTGTGGATTTTTTTAAGATTCATGTTTCATGTTCCTCAGTACACTGAGAAAAATACCACATGAATACCAAGTATTTCATTAACCTCTGACCTGGTGGAAGCCTTTGCAACTGCAGACAAAGAGTAAGCTGCACTGCCTAGCTAAGGGTGCAAAGCCACAAGCATGGAAAATGAACCTAAATTAAAAAAAACCCACAAAGCCAAATTTCAGTTATTCAATCAGAAACAGCAGAACTGCAAATGTTACAAAACTGAGTGTGAAGAAGATGAGACAAGGCCACATCAGGGGCTGGGGGCAGAGACGGAGGGAATAAGGAGTGGGAAAGTCTGTGCACCACTGATGACCCAGAAGGTAAATACTGAGAGCACAGTACAGGGCAATTCCTCCAGGTCTGAAGACATGACTAAGGGACAGGATTAGAGGGGTTTCTGTTGGAACAGGAAGCTAAGGACAAGATGGAGAGCTCAGACTTAAAACTATGTCAAGAAGTGCATTTGCATGGTGCTCCACGCAAACCAGTAAATCCTTCACTGACAATTCAGGTCCAGCTCTTTGAATACTGTCTGGAACTTTCACCCCTGTATGCTTTTAAATCAGATTCAACAGAAAGCTTTTAAACTGAGTTACTTTACCTTGAAGTGGGGAGGATTCTACACAGCTCAGAAGTCAGTTATGCTCAATCAACTTTAAACATCCTTTCTAAAAAAGTAGTCCCTTACGATTAGATGTGACTGCATGCTCATAGATTTATCTGTATTTTGTTCCAAGCAATTTTTACTGGGTTTTTTTGAATATTTGCTTCAGTATTTTCTAAAAACTAACTACTTCAGAAGAAAACTACTGTCATTCTGAAATATTATCACAGAAGTATGGTACCAGGATACTGAAAAAACACCAAGAAACACCATGATACAAACCCTCATGTCCTTTTTATCCTATTAAAGGCCTCAGCTGGACTTCAGCTCCCATGATGCATGATGGCCCCCCAGGTTTTTCCCATTCGTGTGTTCCTCACCAAAAACTTCAGCAGTCAGTGATCTGCTATTTATGAGTCACTCACCTGCCCTCTGATAAACTGGGGATGCCACAACCCTCTGGGAAGTTCAGCAGACACCAAGGACAGGGCTATTGGATCACAAATACTGCTGCACTTGCAAGGACAGCTGTAGTTTTTCTGAGATATCTCTTTTATAGAGAAAAGCATTCTCCAAGCCATCCTATTTAGATGTCCCAGAAACCCATTAAAAAAGTGAAAAACCACTCTTACAGACAGTGGGAACTAAAGCTAAGCAGAGTTTCTAAGCATGCATGCATTTTTCCAACCAATTTACATGTTCTTCCATAATCCTCACTTCTATTTATTTCCAAAACTTCTCTCCCACATCTTCCCTTCTGCATGATCTATATTTTATCTTATACAATTTATCCCTAGCACAATTTTTTACTTCTGCTCTCAGTTCCAGTTACATTAATGATGCCAATACTTTTTGTGTATCCCTAATCTCTTTGTTTCTTGTCATTCATCTTGCATTCATACAGACACTTTCAAACACTTATCAATCCCCTTTACCCTCCCACAACAATCCTAGTTTTTATTCCTTTTTCACAAATGTTCTCTCTTAATAATTTTTCCTTACTTTTTTCCTCCTTTAGACCCAGACTTCCAGTTTTAGTGCTGACTCCCAGTTCTTCTGGAACAGATCCTTCCTTCCTTTCCTTCCTTCCTTCCTTCCTTCCTTCCTTCCTTCCTTCCTTCCTTCTATTTGGCTCTCTTTTTATCCCTCAATATTTATTTTTGTGCCAGAGCTTGAGGTTCTTTATCAAGATCTACCTCCTGAGACAGTTTAATGCATTAGTGCTTCTTTTCTTTCCTTGCGATGCTGTGTGCCCTGTGAACTATTCATTAAACGAGCTTAAGTAACTGTTGCATTAATTGCCTCTGGGAACTATTTTGAAACACTTCAAGTTTTAATCTCTCTGATGTCCATGGTGCACAATTTTCCTTGTGACACTAGAAGTTTTCCTGCAAAAAATGTTTCTGTTATTCTTTTTCAACATTAATTCAGGAGTAGTGCTATACTTTGGATTGGAACAAGTCCAGTACTGTTATTTTTGATGGTGGACAACACTCTTCCTCTGGGAGATAAAACAGTCAAATTATAACAAGCTGTTTTGCCTTGCTGCTTCAGGCTGCCTCTGGTCCAAAAGATGAAATCATAACAAAGCAAATGCCTCAACTAACTAAATAATCAAGCACATCACTACTTAGAGAAAGGAGTAGAAAGCTGCAGGGTTGAAGAATCAGAAAGCTTGTAAAAATCAACCTGTGTACATATGGCAATAAGTCTTCCTGAAGTTTCCCCCTCTGTTTAAAAGAGAAGCAACAAGTCAGTACTACAGACAAACAAAACCTGATGTACAAAACACACTGCAGACACCCATTTGGAGATACTTATGGAAAAAGACAAAATTGTCACAAATAGACAAGGAAAACACCACAGAGAGAAACTTTATACAGGCTCTGGGCTCTCACCATTTCCAGAACTCTAAACTGCCAACCTTTTTTCCTCCTTCCCAAATCTTTCACTGGAGGAAACATTTGACTCTACAGAAAGAGAGAGCCATGGGAAACACAGCTGATAAACCTAAAGGAAAGCCTTTGCACTGTTACACAGGAGAAAAAGGAAGAGACGGGAAACTCATAATTGCCCAACAATGCTAACAGTGCAGCTCAATTGCATTTTGCTAACAGAGGACTCTAATCGAGTATGAGATATTTGGTGAGTGCTCAGAGTCCAAATAAAGTGCTGAAATACACAGTTAAAACACAAAATTAAGAAATTTGCATAGAATTTAAGAATGAAAGGGCATATCCCAAACACCACCTACACTTATTGTGACACATCTAGCCAAATTTCAAACTATAATTGAAATATTTTGTGCTACCAAATACAAGAAGGAATATCACTACAATTGAACAGATGGAATGGATGTATCCCCTGGCACTCCTAGTCCAACAACTGTGAATGTTGACAGGAGAGGGATGGTCTTCAGGTGCTCACATGACCATCCTAAACTGAATTTCTTTCTCCACGTATCGGATCCAACAAGGCCCTTCTTACATTTTTACATGTTTTAAGAGAATTGAAATCAAACAAGTATCATTAGAGATGAAGTTGAATACATAAATAGTAGCTACCACCCCTAGTGACAAGGCTATGCTCAAAAAATTCCTCTTTATCAGCTGGTCTGAATTAGCAAGTCAAAAGAATTACAGCATATGCACAGGGCAGAGGAGAGCTGCTAAACCTGACAAAGCCAAAAATAGACTTTTGGAGGTCAAAAGCAATATCACAAGCCTGATATTAGACTATTAAGTTCCTGAAGGTCTAAGACTGCGTCTGAAGTATAGGACCTGGAATCACTCACCATCTCTTGGTCCCAGATGTATCCTGACTTCACTCTGCCCAGGATCCATGTCAGGATGAGGGTTCAGCACAAGCCACCTGCCAGCCAACATGATTTCCATGGGAAAAATAATTAACAAACCTTGCCTCAAGACTTCATACAGATCACGTTTGCCGCTCCACCTAGACAGAGCCTTTAAGTTCTGTTAGTAACGAGCCAGTTAATTAAATCAGCACAGAGCCCTTTCATTGATGTTAACCAGCCCAGACTACTAGCACGGTCTCATTTTCCAACATGAGCCAACCCATGTCCCGGCTCCTGGCTGCCCTGAAATAAGAAAGACCCTGAGAGTTTATAATTAATATTTTATCTCAGTTGCACTTGCATGAATCTGGAGCAAATTCAGGGAAGAAAATGGAGACATTTCTGATTCTGAGCCACATAATTCAGTTGACGGTCTGACCACCCAATATGTCTGTAGAGAGACTCTTATGCCCACTTAGGCATGAGTCGCATTCATTTAGGCAGCCAGCTCACACCTGGCTGGTCTACGATTTCTACCATTTCCTTTTTTCCCCTGTCAAATCTTCCTACCCTCAATAGATGCAATTCATGTTCTTTTGATGGATGGCAAAGAGTAGGTTAAATTCTCGTCCCAGATTTGTGTATAGAGTTGTTAAGCATCAGAAAGGAAACTGGCCAAAAAAGCACTGCATATCATTCTGCAGATCATTAACTGGAAACGTAATCTGCCCCACTCGAGGTGTCACATCCAAGAAAAGACCACAGAATTAGCAGCACAGTGCTCTGAGCAGGGGAGCACTCGGTGTTCCTCTCCTTGCCCTGTGTGCAAGCATTGCAGTCAGCAGCCAAGCACAAATCAGCATTTTACACAGAACGTCTCAGGACCTGATAGCAGATCCAAACAGCTACTCAGCGTCACGCACTCTGAAGTGGTCATGTAATTTATGTATTATGATAATCTGGTTTTCATCTAACCTCCTAATTCAACTGTTGTTTCATTTAAATAATTGGCATTCTGACTCCCCACCCATGCTGAGGAACATGCACACTGCTCTCTTGCAAGGATACCATTAACCTGGACAAAATGTCATGAAAAAAGAACAAAGATAAATTTCCAAAGAAAAGAAACAGTATTCACTTTCACAGGATCTTATCTCTCATTATATATTTTAAAATAGGTACAGTTTTGAATGTTTAGAAGGAGAAATTATTTCTAACACTGTTTGAAAGAATCACTTTCAACACTTTATTTTAGGAGGGGTTTGGGTTTTGTTTTATGGATTTTGTTTGGGTTTCTAAACATATCTAGAGTATATCTCCAGTAATGAGTCTCTTTCCTAAAAGTCTTACATATTGCTCTGCTTAGACCTCACCTGGAGCACTGAGTACAGGTCTGGTGTCCCTAGCAGAAGAACTGTTGGAAAAAGTCCAGATGAGTGCCAGAAGGTTGATGAGGACTGGAGCATCTGCTCTGTGAGGACAGGCTGAGAAAGTTGGGGCTGCTCAGCCTGGAGAAGATTGAATGGAGAACTCAAGAGTTACATTCCAGTATCTGAAGAGAGCCTAAAGGGAAGTGGGAGAGGGATTTTCAACAGGAATTTTACTGATGGGACAAGGGGGAATGGCTTCAAACTGAGAGAGAGAAAATTTAGGTTAGATATACAGAAGTTGTTTACTGTTAGGGTGGTGAAGCACTGGCACAGGTTGCCCTGAGAAGTTGCCCCATCCCTGGAAGTGTTAAAGCCAGCTTGAATGGAGCGCTGAGCAAGCTGGTCTTTTGAAAGGTGTTCATGGCAGGGGGGCTGGAATTAGATGATCTTTAAGGTCCCTTCCAACCCAGAATATTCCATGATTCTATGATAATCAGTCTAGCAGTGGCTATCGAACACCTAGCATGGGAATTTCAAATCAGCAAAGGCCACAATTAAGACAACAAGAATCACAAGGCCACACAACAATGCTAGGGACATTTCTTCTGTCAAATATTCCTTGACCTGGCTCTGCAAGGCTGTGTCCAGTCTTGTCTTTAACCACTGCTCTTTCACAAAGAGTGATGTGTAAGCAGCATTCAGCATTTGCTCATTTTAGCCATGCTTTCCCTGTCTCCTGTAAGGCTGGGGCAAGCCTCCTGTGTACCCAAACACTCCCAGCCCCAGGTTACCCCACGATGCCAGTGAGGTTACAACATGCAAACAGCCAGTGCTTTCAGCTTCAAAGTCATTTATACAGAGGGGACACAACCCCTTACACTTCTACAACATTTCACACAGTCAGCGAGAGCAGGACAGTGAAGAACCCCATCCACAAAATGCTATTAACCATTCTTACCCTAATTACAAGGTTTGTGGGGTTTCTTTCAGTTTTCCACTTCAGTTTGGAGTAGTCAGCCTCACAGTATTACAAGTAGCATAAAGAAACTTCTGTCCCTTTCAACACATGAACTAGAGGGTATAAATTGCAATTAAAAGGCATATTTAAACCATTCTCCACTTCTCTTGTTCTGTACCAGTGCACAGTCATTCTATGTTGGTCCTCACCAAGAGATGCAGTGCTGTGAAAGGAAGCAAGAGAAGTTAGTAATGACAAGTTCCTCATTCAGTTATTCTATTAAGAATATTTAAAAAATGCACATGTTGCAGGAAATTATTTACTCCGTTTAATAGGCAAGGGTATTGACTATGCCTGTTGTACTTTTTCTTTATGCATTAACTAAAAGTTTTTTAAAATTTGAAGAAGAAAGGAATGAAAAAAGAAATAAATTGGGCCTTATTCCAGCCAAAAAAAAAAAAAAAAGCACAGCCTGGATTTCCTAAGTGTTTATTTAGCACAGTGCTATTTTCACAGCTCATTTCAAATTTCACAAATGGTCTTTTTCATTACAAATTTTCAGGCCAATTCTGTTAAATATAATAACTGAAAAGTTTCCATAGACTCACAAATTTTAAGAAGTTTTTTTTTTCCTCATCAAAATTTTCTCTTTTCCCCTTATTTCCTTTCCATCACGTAATTTAAACCAATGGGTGGAAGTTCTACTCCCAAATAAATCTTTTTCTCCTATTGCTTCCAATACCACATACGTTTTCTATATAGTTGAGCTATTCACATTTTAGATGGGTTTGTGAGGTTGTTCTTTAACTTAGATGTTACTTTCTTCAGCCTTCTCATCATTTTAGGCTTCCTCTCATGTCTTAGGCTCAGCTCTAAATACACTTGTAAGCCAAATCCACTCTTCAGAGCTCTCTGAGTCTCAGACACAAGTAGTGAAGTACATTTGGCTGAGTCACAGAAGACTGAAAACAGGACAGCACAAGAAGCTGAATTTTATTAATCATTTTAGCAGGACTTCAGCTAAGCTTGGAACTTTTTTGAAGAGAGCCTTAAACTCAGGGGTGGTAGGTACACACAAACTCCACTGGTGTGGAAAGTAGTTCCTTTCTTGACAAAGAAAGCAGAAAATCCTTTGAGTACAGGAGTTGGGTGCCAACACTGAAAACATTTTGCTCCCGAAGTAGCCAGGCTGCTATGTTTGGGCACAGAACGAAATTGTTTATCATGCTCCTTTTTAAATGCATGCCAGTGGGATCTGGATGTGGAGAGTGTAGATTAGGCAATGGGGGCAACTGTGTGGACCTGCCTGAGCTGACAGTGCCAGTTGTCAAAAACCAGACACAAAGAGCCTTCCCTGAGGAACTTTCTGACATGGAAACTGCAAGAACTTAGGGGCACACGGACTGAGACTGAGGTTGCCATGGAAAGCACTGTGAAACTCAAGTGCCAAGCCTGCAGGAACACCATGGGCTTTGATCTCTCCTGGGCATAGTCATTTAAGGTTTAACAAAGCCCAAGCGCTTCGGGCTTCCTTTTTGTCACGGCTCCCAACTGTTCTGTAGCCTTACCACGGGGACTTCAACTTCCAGTGTCCTAATGGTTTATCTTGCACTGATTTCAAGCCCTCAAAATCCACCAGATGTGAACACTGACAAACAAACCCATTTGTCTTGGGAAGACAAACCAACAGCAAATATCAAAATAACCCTGCATATTGGCTAAAAGCTCCCTCTGGCATCTCTCTTTGGAAATAAGAAATGCGAGACAGAAATTCTTCTTTCTTATTCTTATAAACTAAGCTAATTTTTCTCAGTCACATTGAAAGGAGTTGAACAGGCTATCAATATAGCTTAATAACACTGTCAACTCTTTGCTTTCTGCTGCAGCAGTTGGGACAAAAAACTGGTTTGTTCTTATCACAGAGATCTGCCTACGGCTCTTTGTTTGCTCTGCAACACAACAGCTTGTTACTATGGGGTTATGTCAAATAAGCACATATTATTTCTTAGTCCCTCGATTCCGAGCCCTCCACATCCTCTGGCTGGGCTTGGCCCTGAACCACGACTGACAGTTTCTGTAGAGCTGCACAGGCACTCATCTTGTTCAGTCAGCTCCTGCTCTCCTATTTCCTGAGCAGAAATCCAGTGCCCAAGAGCTTAAATTCCTCATCTCTGTTCACCTGCAAGATACCAAGAGAAAAAGCATAAACAATATTTGTTCTACCAACCACCATACACTGCAAACTACACACTGCAACTATGTCATTAATAGGATTTGTTAAGGTTGGAGAGAATAACCAAAACAACCTATAATTTCCCTGACAGCTCCAGCTGAAGGGCAAATTTCTTCTGCCTGTTCTGCCCCGTGGAGCTTTAATTGTATATTCTATTCCCAGAGGGCCAAATTATACTCTCAGTTACAACCATGATATAATTAAAGTTAATGGAGTTGCTCAGGTCTAATTGAGGGCATAGTTTATTGCAGCAAATGTTACATTACAATAAATCATTGAGAAGGATTCCAAGCTTTAAATATCACTCAGTTCCCAGAAATCTGAGTTAGAAGTCTTTAAATAAAGCTCCACTGTAGTGGATAATTGTCCTCACCGAAAAATCAATTACTATACAGTAAGCAGATAAACACTGAGTAGCACATTCATCACTTCTATCAGCTGCTATAACTGGAGGAATTAATATATAATGCTATTATCCTATTTTGGTAGTTTGTTTGGGTTTGGGCTGTGATTTTTTGAGCGATTTTTTTGTCTGTGTGGTTGGGTTTTTTTAATACATTTAAAATTGTTCTAATGCAAAGAATCCTATTTACAAACAGATACTTGATAAAGAAACAGTGCCACAAACATACCTGCCGTGTACTACAGAAACAGATGTTAATTCCTGCCTATACGTGCACACACAGCAGAGAGAAAGGGCTTGTCCTCATCTCAAATATATTCCTGTGCAGCCAGCAAAGGCGTGATTCTAACACCTGTGGACAGAACCAACAAATCTGAGTTTTAACCCAGCTAGCCTGGGTGCCAGTAACAGTAACACAAGCACACATTTGTCCATTTAAAAGCCATCCTGCGGTAAAGTATGCCTTTAGATACCAGTACTAGCTGCAGGAGCTTTGCTAGCATTCCCACAGTGCCCATAGCAAAGCCAGTGCTTTATGTCTCTTTTCTGCTATTACACCTTTCAAAGTAGAGTGGATGAGACCTAGAACATACAAAGTGAAACGTTTTAATGTTAAATTGTCGCACCAGTTTAGTCTGCATGAACCTGACTGGAAATCTTTATCACCTTGTTCTTACAAATGATCCCTTATCACTACCACAGTTTTACAGATCTGCCATTGTTACCCCTTCAATTTATCAGAGGCCCATTAATCTAAACCGCCATTTAAATAAGAAGTCTGTACTTCAAGCATTGATAGATAATACTAAGATTTGACTCCTTAAATGTGGTTATTCAAGTTATCTACATTAAGTTAACTTTAAAATTAGCTGCTTGCATTCTTATAATTATGAAAGATTTGGAAAAGATAACAGAGTTATTTTTAGTGTTCATATTTTATAGCCAATGCTCAGGAAAGCCTCTCCCTCTCATTTAATTTTGCCTCACATTACCTTTTTGCTTCACGCTGCATTTTAACACCTTTAGAGACAGAGCACTTCATTTTCGAGTCTGAAATAGCTGGAAACACTTTTGTGTGTATGTGTGCAGCTACGTGATGTCTTTATTCGCTTTATCTTAAATTCTCTTTATGTGTTTCTGGTTTGCACAAGCTGTTTCAGGAACTGCTGTTGTCAAAAACCACTTTCTCTCCTCTAGGCTTGGTATTACCACAGGGAGTCTTAGGAGCCGAAACCTTGTCCCCGGCTATTAAATAACTCTCCTTTCTTTAGTTCACTATTTTTATTCTGTAAGCATTGCTTAACCACAATGGAGCTTTTACAATATAGGCCTGAATGGATGAGTTATTAATTTTTTTCTCTTTTTGGGGGGAGCAACAAAAAGCATCGGCTTTTAAAAGTTAAACAAAGGATTATCTCCTGTGACTGGGAGTGATAATTGTGCCATTAGAAGACGTTTATCCCATGCTTATGCAGTGCCTAAGGGTGTCCAGACTTCAAGCTCTGGCTCACTTGTACTCTTCTGTTTTATTGCCTGAAGGCAGAGAAAAAGCAGGTCAGGATGAAGGTGAGTCTCATAAAAGCTCCACTCGGCCTCAGGTCCCTGTTCCTCCCCTCCTGAAAGGAGCAGGCGCGCAAAATATTTAAGGATCCTTTCGCTAGGGATCTCTCCTCAGGTAGTCTGTTGGCCAACAAATTGGAAAACATATCATGTCTACCTACTTATGTTTTCCCCTTGATATTTTGTACTGCCTCACATCACTGTATCTTTTGAAGATTTCTTAAGCAAAGCCAGCAGTTGGAGACTGCCTGTCTGGTTCTACCACCACTGAGCAAGCTTTCAGTCCTCAGAGGTATTTTGGAT
>VZTH01001685.1:34569-101478 GCA_013397815.1 Aleadryas rufinucha
CTTTATCTTAAATTCTCTTTATGTGTTTCTGGTTTGCACAAGCTGTTTCAGGAACTGCTGTTGTCAAAAACCACTTTCTCTCCTCTAGGCTTGGTATTACCACAGGGAGTCTTAGGAGCCGAAACCTTGTCCCCGGCTATTAAATAACTCTCCTTTCTTTAGTTCACTATTTTTATTCTGTAAGCATTGCTTAACCACAATGGAGCTTTTACAATATAGGCCTGAATGGATGAGTTATTAATTTTTTTCTCTTTTTGGGGGGAGCAACAAAAAGCATCGGCTTTTAAAAGTTAAACAAAGGATTATCTCCTGTGACTGGGAGTGATAATTGTGCCATTAGAAGACGTTTATCCCATGCTTATGCAGTGCCTAAGGGTGTCCAGACTTCAAGCTCTGGCTCACTTGTACTCTTCTGTTTTATTGCCTGAAGGCAGAGAAAAAGCAGGTCAGGATGAAGGTGAGTCTCATAAAAGCTCCACTCGGCCTCAGGTCCCTGTTCCTCCCCTCCTGAAAGGAGCAGGCGCGCAAAATATTTAAGGATCCTTTCGCTAGGGATCTCTCCTCAGGTAGTCTGTTGGCCAACAAATTGGAAAACATATCATGTCTACCTACTTATGTTTTCCCCTTGATATTTTGTACTGCCTCACATCACTGTATCTTTTGAAGATTTCTTATTTTAAGCAAAGCCAGCAGTTGGATACTGCCTGTCTGGTTCTACCACCACTGAGCAAGCTTTCAGTCCTCAAAGGTATTTTGGATTAGTGTCTCCCTCTCTCTCTCTCTCTCTATATATATATAAAAATAAATGTGTGTGTCTGTGTATATGGAAAAGAATATAAATAGATATATGAAAATGCATATAAGCAAATAAACGGAGACATTATTTATTTTAATGTTNATCACTGTATCTTTTGAAGATTTCTTAAGCAAAGCCAGCAGTTGGAGACTGCCTGTCTGGTTCTACCACCACTGAGCAAGCTTTCAGTCCTCAGAGGTATTTTGGATCAGTCTCTCTCTCTCTCTCTCTCTCTCCATATAAAAAAAAGTGTGTGTCTGTGTATATGGAAAAAAATATAAATAGATATATGAAAATGCATATAAGCAAATAAACGGAGACATTATTTATTTTAATGTTATGCTTTTACACTGTTTGTGTCAGAGTTGATTTTTTTTAACTTCAATTCATTCTTTCGTTCCAGGTCTAGACTACCACAGAATTATGTACTATTCGCCTTCGAGTTCTTCAGTGCTGGGGTTTGTTCAGCTTTGCACAGATCAGAAGTGGCTTTCCAGGGTTCCCTGCCAGCTTCCTTTGGTCTTAACAAAACTGGTTTGTGCAGCTCCAGTTGTATTCGTGTTGGTAACAACAAAAAGCCCAATTGGTTTGTTTATAGGAAAGGAATATACTTATTTTTTCCCCACAGGCCGAAGTACATAACCATTCTGTTGGCTGGATTCCTATCTCTGTTGGAATAGATACAAATAGGTATCTATAAGAGATAACATATAGTAATTATATAACATAGAATATGGGATACAGAATAAATTATAGTAATAAAAATAGTTATAAATAGACATAAACCTAACAGGTTCATCAGTTGCACGGGAGTAGCCTACACCCTTCTTCACCTGCAGACACACCAAGCATGGCCCTGCACAAATGGTTAAGCACTGGCCCAAGTCAACAGCTGAATCACACGGCCAGTCAGAAGACTGTGCTGGCAAAAAAGAGGAGGAGGAATTCAAATGTCTGGCCATGGAAGGAAAAGAGCCAGCAGCAGCTGCTAAAGCCAAAATCAATGGGCTGCTCAGGGATCCAGCAACACGGCTGGCATGAGCTAGACCTGCTCCGCCATAAATTAATGAGCCCTCTGGGAGCTTTGTCAGCTACTGTCCATGAATCACTCCAGGACCTCCCATTCCCCTCCACAGAGAGTCTGCATCTTCTGTGGCTTTTGATCACACGGGGATTTTGGTATGTGACTCAAGAAGAAGGAGAGGTAGGCTAACCCCACACTGACGTCCAAATACCAGGCACATCTCGCAGCATATGTCCTCCACACTCGATGGAATGAGTGAAATCAGATATTCCTGTGTTTAGATTACTTCAAGCAAAAGCATCTCTTGGGAAGATTTAGCCCTCTTCCACTCTCTAACATCAAGCACACAGTGATCATGACAGCAATCTTTATCTGAATACTTTTAGCAGCTGTTTCCACAAGACAGTTTGGGAAATGGAAAAGTATCTTTTAAACTGATTGTTTATTTCAACAAGTTTTTTGAGGGACCATCTTCATTGCAAGTCAGTGCCTCCCTGAACATTACTGAACATTACCATGAAGCAGAAAATATAAATACATGGAAATATTTCTGTTGGTCATTACATTCAATTAAGTTGTTATAAACTTAATTGGCATTTTGGGGTTTTGCACACAACCGTACAAGAAGTATGAAAAATTAAGGGTATAGGAGATCATCAGCTGCAGGTGTGTACTCCATTTCTGTGCATGCCATTATACGGCATTTTTTTAGGATAAACACATGACATGAAATTACTACAGACACACTGTTTACTGCCCAATGCACATTTGAGTCATATATTCTGGAGAGTTAATAAAGAATAATATGTATAAATGGATTATAATGGGCTTGAGAGATCATATATGGCTTTAAAAATGTTTCAAAGTGCTGCCTGCCACTCCTACAGGCAGGAAGAAATTATCTGCTCTATTTATTTTTTTAGTAACCATCTATTTATCCAGGATTGTATCAGACTGTTGCTGTAATGTCTAGCCATTTTCCAGGGAAATTATGTGTGAGCATGCCATTTTTTTTAACTTCTGAACATTTTTGAGCTTTTCATCATCTTACAACCAAAAGAGCACTTAGTCTAAGGATGCTTGAAAGGACTATCAAGGGAAAACTACTCTGAATAATTGGGTTCTTGCACTGAGTGTTTAGAGTGGCACATGTGCTGGTCATTCTTATTTTGTCTGGCAGCAAGTTCCATAGCCTTAGTCCAGCTCCTGTGAACATTTTGTTTCCTGTGGTTATGAGACTTTTCCTATGTTGTTGACAGCTTCATTTTTTCAGAGAAGCAAAGCTGTAGCATGAGGTCATCTTGGTTCATCTGCTATCCCACTAAAAAGAAAGACTGACAAGAGCTAGCGTACTACAGAAGGTATTGGTGTAGGCTAGAGCATGCTTAGACACATAATGTGTGGCATATTATAATACACAAAGAATGTGTTTACTCATTTCCCAGGAGAAAAATTATAATGCATTGATTTATAACTACAGAATGAATACCCATCATATTATGTGATTATTCTTTCCAGTTTTATACAACGTAACAGGCAGCAAAATCAAATTATGTTCAGATGAAAAGTCATACAATGAACACATTAAAATGCATCTCTCATCTTTATTCTAAGGCATGATGTCACATATCTTAAAACAACTCTCAGGAAATTATCTTTTTCTAAGATTCTTTATCTTTTAATTTTGTTTATGCAAGACCTGCCTTGTACAGACACAGTATCATCCACGTTTCCTTACTAAAGCTCTTAGTCACCATAAAGATTGGAGAAATTGTCATTGCTACTGCCACTATTGTTATTATTATTGTCATTGGCAGTGTAGGAGAGTTTCCCATATGCAGATGCTCCTTCCTTTCATCCACTGTGCTCATGAGCCTTTCTACCTTGACTGAAATAGAAAAATGGGGCAAGACAAAGGTGCAAGGCACAGGAAAGCATTCCAAAATTCTTAGACTGAGACAAATTCCTAAACTTATGGTATCAGTGAGAACTTTACCTGCAGCAGGCCCGGATGTCACCCTGTCAGTTCTCCTAACCATCTACAGGGTCTGTTTTAACACAGGTCATGCCAACTTCCATCTCAACATCTACAGTTTAACAGAGTGTTTAAGGCACCATCACCTGCGTTAGGAGTTAAGGGAAGGGCTGAGCCCATTCCCATGAATGGATTCACTGGCTCCTCTTCTCCATAATGAGAGAATCATAGAATATCCTGAGTTGGAATGGACCCACGAGGACCACCAAGTCCAACCCCTGGCTCTGCAAAGGCTGGAGATGGAGGCTGTGTAGGGAGAGGGATGTACTTGTCCCATGGCACTTAGTTGCTCCCAGAGGCCCAGCTGAGCTTCCCGAGCTCAAGCTGAGCAGCCAAAATGAGCGTGGGTGAGACGAGGCTGCACTACTCATAGCGTCCTACCAGGCTGCATGGTGCCCTCTCGGCTATCATTCCAATCAAAACAAACTCTCACCAAATGAATAACTGCCTTGACTATTTAAACTGGTAACCTTTTTCTAACATTGCTGTTCATAATTAGATTTCACAGAAAACCAGACTGGTGGGTTTCTCCGAGCCTGACATTTTTATCATGTGAAATATGTTGGATCAGGTAATCAAAAGGCCTTAAGGTCAGGTAGCATGACTGAATTGCTGTTAGTAATTAAATGTGCGATAAATAACAGTATCTGCTGTAGCTAGAAAAGACCGTGTAGGTAGCATTGTGTTCTGTTTTATAAATCATATTAAAAAAAGTGTACGGGTTGTTTTATATTAAACATGGTGGTTATATGTGCCAAAGATTTATTAGTCCAGTCTGTCTTATGGTGAGTGGCTGCAGTCCAGATTCATGTGGTAGAATAATAAAAAATTTTAAATGGCTGTAGAAGTTGATGGACCAAAATGGAGTTAGTTACTCCATTGGCTGCCTGTGATGTCATGGCCATGGCTGCAGCCCCATATATGTTTACGAGAGGTTTATTCCCCTTAATTTCCACCTATATCATAATAACAATCAGACATTCAAAAGCAGACTGTTCCTAAGAAATCACTAAATTTCCCTGCTGACTGGAGTCTCTCAGCCCCATATACTTCACCCTGAACCCGGGGTCTGCAACTGTGCCCCTGAATTTCTCTGTTCCTCAAGGCTGATCAGTCTTTGCCTCCACACTTTGCTGGAAAGGAACAGCTGTATGTAGGGTTAGGGTTTGGCCAGGCTGTGGAAGAATTTTCTGTTCCAAGCACTTAGCATGAGACCCTGCAAATGCTTAAACACATATATAATTTCCCTTTTGCAAGTAGCCTCACTCACTTCAATGTCACCATTATGTGAACAAAGTTATAACACTGCTTAAAAGTTTTCAGACTTACTACCTATATTTTCACAGGCCAAGAATGCTGACGGCTCTTAAAAGAAAATAAAATGAAATAGAGACATGCATGATTTGGACTATGTTCAGAATTTTCTCTAATTGCTTTAATCAAATTCCCACTAGGCACTGAAATTAAATTGTCTACGTTAGCTGAATTCCACTGGTCATTACTGGCTGGCAGTGGTTGATGTATCAGATTTTCTATTCCTTGTTTTTCTTATGCATGGGTGTATTATATATAGACATTACTGGGGTGTCTGGCAGTCTCCCAAAGAAACTGCCTTACCTTCATGGCAGGATTTTTTAAAAATACACTATTTGATGTTTCAAAATGGCTGCAAATTCGAATTTTGGTCTGCCTTTTTAAGACTTTCTATCATGCAACCTGTTGCATGAATTTTGAATGGTACCTTGTACTTCTATCTGCCTGCGAGTGTACAAAGTTTCATAGTGTACTCTATGAAACTATGTACACTGCTTCATAGAGTACATCAGTTTGAGGGATTTCCTTATAAATTTAAAATTGAAGAACCTGGTCTGCATTAAGCAAAATACTATACTGAAGGACACACCAAGTTTCTAGTGCTAAATCTCTAGCTACCAAAAAAAAAAGTATTTTGATTGGTAGTTAAATGAAAAAAAAAAACCAAAGACCCCAAGAGCAAGAATTGCTCAGGTTCATGTTTTGCTTGTTTTTTTTTATTTTAAAAATGCCTTTGTTTTATAGATATGCCTTCCTATTAGCATTACTTGTTATAAAAAATACGGTACATGTTCTTTTTAATAATCTATTTCTTTAAAACTTCTGAAATGATTTTGTGGGGTTGTTTTTCCAGTACAAACTGTTTCCAACCACAGCAACTACAAAACAATTTGATTCCTGTGCCCAAATAGTAAAGGCCTCTTGTGTCAATACCACATCTCCCCATCCCTGAGGAGCAGACGCTTCGTCTAAATTGAATTATAAATGATACTCTGGTGAAGGAAGTAATAGTCTAGTAGCACTTTACTCTTAATGCCACAGTTGTGTTTATTAGTTTTGGCTGTTTGATAAATAGAGAGAGGTTTTAATTTAACATAATAGTTCTTCTCCTAGATAGAGAACCATTACTGCTATAGCCAAGTAATATCTCTTCCCATGGGAGACCCTGTCAAAAAGGAAACAATATCAATTTAATTATTTTATTTTCTGAACACGCTGCAGCCTTGGGTATTGACTTCATGTTTTCCTTCAGTAAATGTAGCAAATATTATGGTACCAAATTTAATGAACCTTTACTTTTATTTTTTAAACTGAGAACTGAAAGATTCTTTATTAAACAGACATGTAAAGAATTGTATTGGCTTTCTTCTATGCAGCTACGATTCTTCTTCCAGCTCTGCAATTTCGTTGTAATTTTAAGCCATGCTTTAGCAAAACTCCAGGGATTTCACATCCAGGGGTGTTTAATGCTCCAAATGTCTTTAGCTGTGTATTACTAATCACAAAGGATTTGATTTAAAAACTGTTCTTTTAAGCACTAAGATTATTTTCAGAAGTTACCAAATAAAACAGAATAGAAAGAAAACTGGCTAGAAAAAAAAATACACTCTCCAAAATATATTTGAGAGGCCTAATTATCACGCATGAGCTCCTATTAGAAGGTTAGTAACAGCAGTAGAAAATTACTCTTGGATTATTGCTTCCTGTGCAAGGGAGCGTTACTCAGAGCGTAATGGAGACAAATCCAGTGCTCGGCAAGTGCTGAAATGTTTGTGACTGCAGAAGGCCAGGCGCTGGAGCTGACCCCACAGTCATTTAGAAGCCTCAGTGAGACCATGTGGTGGCCGTGCTGAGTGCGTTTTCTGACAGCGCTGCAGACGGACGCTGCAGGGCTGGTATGCCAAGTATCTGCAAGATTAATCTCTATTTACGTTCACTGGGATTTCACATTGCATTGATAAGAGGACAAATGACAGCCTGTGATGATATGGTAATCTCCGTGATATAAGCACTTACAGTTTGGAAACATTTGTGTTTTAAGTGGTAGCTGTATCTACCGTTATGGCTGCCAAAGAATTCTTTTTATCTGTTTTCAGTTGCCCATGAGTTTTTTTCAAAATGGATATTTTAGCTTGATACGTTCCATGCCAGTTATTTTGCTTAGATTCAGATGTTCAGGACAGACTGGTGAAATTCTTGAGACATATCTTGTCCAGAGTTATCTTTATCCTCTATCCCAACTCCTTTCTGAAAAGCTGTAGTGCTAAAATGCCATGAAGAAGAAATTGAATTTATAGACCAAGCTGCATAGTGCACTCTTAGGTTTCTGCCTGACAATCCACCTGAATTGAATACATCAGTTTAGGCTTTAGACACATCCAGTAGAGCTTCTTAGGGACTAGCTCTGAGCAATTTTTCACAGACAATTTGCGAAGTGTAAGGTGCAGCTGCCAGTAGCCACCAGTATGCTAAAAACTACAGAAGTGGACCTGGGCTGTACTGCACAATTTTCTACGAAGAAGAACAGTTGTAGAACCTATGAAGGTTCTACAACTCACTCTCATCTCAGAACAGGACATCAAACTGGGAGTAGGAGATGATCTTGAGCTATAATCCAGCTCTTTCTAGAAAATATTCTTTCAGTACTATGAAAAAAGCTCTCATGAAAAGATCTAACCAGCATTTTTATTCTCATTCTTACTTGTCTTCAGTTCTGCAAGCCCAGAAAATTATGACTTTCCAGTTAGAAACCCAAGGGAAAGAGTGTGGGATGGGGCACTCAGCTAAAGCAAAAAGATCAAACATTTTCACAGAAGGTAGACTTTCAGTGGAAATTCCATTTGGTCAAGAAAATCAATTTTCTCTCACAGAGCCAACTATAAAGGAAGCAATTTCAACCAACTCTACTTACTCCCCTTTGCTAGAAATAGATAAATAGCAACTGCTCACATTTATTAAAGAAGAAACTGAAAGGCTGCACAGGAGAAAATAGCAGGGCTGTAAGCTGAACCCACCTCTCTAATATGACCAGTAACTGCCATGCTTCTTTTAAGCATCTGCTCCTCCTGGTGAGCTGGAAATACCATCTTCTCCATCTCCTTCTCCCAGGAAACAAGTGACAGGACAGGAGGAAATTGCCTCAGACTGCTTCCAGGGGAGGTTCAGGTTGGGCATCAGGAAGAATTTCTTCATGGAAAAGGTTGTTACGCACTGGAACAGGCCACCCAGGGAGGTGGTGGAATCACCATCCCTGGAAGTGTTCAAGAAACAACTGGACGTGGCACTCAGTGCTGTGGTTTAGTTGACACAGTGGAGTTGAGTCAAAGGTTGGACTCGATGACCTTGGAGGTCTTTTCCAACCTTTATGATTCCATATAGACCTATGCAGGCTCTGTGATTCTGTAGAGATCACTGTGCTCCTCTAGTCCCAGAATGCAAACCAGAATTTCGGGTCCCCAGACATTATTTGCTGCCCAAAAGGGTCCACATTTTTGGACTACAACCTCTCCTCTACAGTACTTTATAAAACATCATATTTAGTGTGAAGACCAAAGGCAAAAAATTTACAAAACAGAAGGGAATTCAGCTAATTTTCAGCGAGTTGGTGATTTTTTGCTTATTAAGCAAACATTACTAAATGTTATTATTTGGTTATTCCTAAAAGCTAGGAAGTCATTTCTAAAAAATATTCATCAGAAGAAGTGTTTCACTTGCAAAATCCAAACTTCAAAGCTTAAAAAAAATATACAAATAACCTTCCCATGCATCCACTGGGGAAGATTTCTGCAAAAATAAAATCTACCTCAGCAAACTCTAGAGGATGAAAAAGTAGGCATAAAGTCATCCAACCTTGTAATTTGGTTCAGTAGATAGAGAACACTAGGGATGCAGGCAGGGTAGAAGAATTGCTCTCCAGTGGAGTATCTTTCTCTTACCAACTGACTTAGGCTGGCTGCTCTCAGAGATACAATGGATCCCACCAGACCTGTCACCGGGAAAACTAATTGGAAACATCAATCCAGATATACAGTACAAGTCATCATGTATTTCACAAAATCTACTTGAGTTGCACTCAAACTGTTCTAAACCCTTCTACAGCACTCAGGCACTTCTAATGTGATTTTTGGAAAGAAGTCTGTAAAATAAAGGGTAAATGGCAGACTGACAGATACAATCAGCCACGTGCATCAATCAATCCAGTGAGTGGGTATTTTGAGCCATTAGCCAAAGCCTGCACCAAACCCCAGAGACAATTGCTTGAAAAACATGATCACAAAGGACAAGGAAACACCAGCCTCATTGTTTTTAACAAAATGGGTCATTTTGGAGGCTATAATGAAAAAAACCATATCCCAGATGGTTTTGAAATGTCATCACATTGCTCAGTTTAAATGCTCTGAAGGGGATAATGCCACTCTAGTAATCCTTTTCCCCATAATCAAATAACCTTCATTTGAAATTACCTAGAAGCTTCGCTTACAGTGAAATGTTTAGAAAAGTAAGGGATAAATCTCATGACCCATTCTTCATGCATACAACCAACTAACTTGGGTGGCCTGCTCCAATAATACCACCAGTTTCCTTTCCAATTAATTCAGCTCCTTTGAAGACCAGATAATGAAGAGCACGGATCGCTGTAGTGTTACTGGAAAGATTACTGGGACAAGACTTGGCTCTCAGAGTACCTTCTTGTTTCATAGAGAGGCCCTTCCCCTGCAGCTGGTTTCTCATCTTACTGATTACCTGCTACATGAGAAATTTCAGTCTGGCCTCAGGGCTGGACCCATCCCAGAGGCTTCTGTCGAGTTTGTTATAATTTATTTATTGTAACTCAGAATCCGATTAAACCAAGCCTCTCTCTGGCTTGCTGCACTGGCAGCCTTTGGGCCTGTTGGTCAGTGAGTGCTGGACCACCTTCAACACCTTATGAAACTTTCAGCTTGGAAGTTAACATGAGGCAGGACCCGCTTCTCAGAGATGTGAGTATATGCTTAAGTCCTAATGTAATGAATGGGACTTAATACCTGCTAAAAGTTAAGCATGTGCTTATGTATTTTTATATATAGGGTAGAACTCCCCTGCACCTACAGAAATGGAAGTGCTCAAATGTTTTGGAGCCTTGGAGCTTTATTTCTGAAAGAAAGGGGGTTTTGTGACTTTTTAAAAACACTTCTGACACCTTTTCTGAGAAAAAATATATTTTCAATGAAAGAATTTTCACTGTGATGTGTTAGGCTGAGGAGTCTTTCAGGCCTTAATAATCTACTTTTTTTTTAATAGAACTGTGAAAAGTGCAAGTCAAACCAGATTTTTCTTTCAGACTGGGTTTCAGGGGCTAGAACCAAATTGCTTTTGAGCGCTTCCTAAAGACCCTGTTCATCTCTGTTACACTGGCACAACATCACTAGCTTCATCCAGAATCCACTTGCATTTTCACTAGTCCATAATTTGGGATTTATTCCATAACTTATCCTAACCAATGTAGTTCAAAGACGAGATCAGTGGCAGAATGATTCTGTTACTTCTCTGCTGCTTATTCTGTCTCAACACATATATTTCAAATATGAACAAAGAAAAAGACATTTAAGCTTTTTTTTGGGAAAGAAATGGTTGGAAATTATTAACAACAATTTGGGATATAAATGCTAGAAAGAAACTGATACAAACTATTAGCTCATCTCATCACTGTTAGTTCTAGTGACAATAAATATAGCTTTCTATAACCTTCACCTTCCTCCTATGAAAGGGAAAATCAAGGGATGTAGTTAATGCTATTTAAAGATTGTCTTCCAGATGTTGTCTCCTGTAGGAGAAAGAACCAACACATTTCTTTTGCCAGTTCAGACTTCATCTATTGAACAAGAGAACAGTCTTTCCTTTAGACAACATATACGAGTAGGAATAAAGTTCCCCAGAGTGGTGGGGAGAAACAGAACTGGAATATTACATTGCAGTAATAAAACCAGCTAGGAGATTAGAGGTAGAGCTTTATAAAATACAAGAGCCAAAAAAAAAGCTTCCTGAGTGTCCTAAAGGAAAGATCAGTATGTTGGCCAGTCTACTTTTCATTATCACTTCACGGTTTAGAAGTTGTTGTTTTCGCCCCATGACCCTTCTCCATCCGCCTTTTAGGGGAAATCTTCGGGTCCAAAATCTGTTAATGCATTTATCACACATTTTAGGGACGTATTCAAATAGCAACAACTTGTATGAGTGCTTTAAATTATCCTGACTAACACCAGCACAATTTAGAATGCTTCTGGCCCAAGCCATTAATGATGTTACACACCATTAATGGTGGAATTCGCCCGCACAATTTGCTCCAAAGAAGCATGGAATACACATAAAAATGGATATCCTGCAGTTTTGTTTTCCAGAGGAATGAATGCCTGTAAGGCTGCAGTAAGCTCACCACTTCCACAGCTTTAACAAAGATAGCACACATCTGAGAGAGAAGTTAAGCAGCCAGCACCAAAGAACTGATTGAACACACAACCTTTGCCTTATGGCTTCTTTCAGATACATGACACACACAGACAAAACTCAGTGACAATGTAGGAATTAAGCTGCATTCAAATATAACAATTCCTTTAGGTTTCTGGTTCCCCTCCCAACTCCTTACACCAAGTGCCTGTTAACTTATGCATTATTAATTATGCAGTTCCACAGTTAGGAGATCTAAATAAGAAAACTTGTCAGTCATCAGCTACCTCAACCACAGTAACAAATCTACAAAAACATTCATTATTTTCAGAAAGACAACAGACAGACACTAGAAGAAAAAAGTGACAATCTGGTCCTATTGAGTGCACTGCCAGCACTTAATAAATAAATTAAATAATACTACTAAAGAATGCGTAGCATCAAATAAAGTACAAATTCTCCAACATGTAACGCACTATTACAGCAACTAGATATAGAATGGAAAGAATTGATTAAATGCTGTTTGCTGCATGTGAAATTATTAACATAAGGTGAACAATAATTTATTTTTAAACATACAGAAACAAAGTTTTTCTGTGTAATTACTCAGCTGTGGTGCTGACAGGACAGTATCCCTTCAGAGCACCTGGCACCACAGTTAGGATTGTGCTGCGGGAACCGCAGTTTTCAGTGCTGCCATGCCAGAGTGATGGCTACAGCCTGCGAGCTCTAAAACACTTCGGGATAGGCAATAAACACCCTTCAAGTCCTTTAAAGACACTCCTCCACATCTATCATGCACAGTGCTCTGGACTGTCAACATATCATCTCCCATGCTGCAGCAAGAGGAGCACAGAGCAGTTTTCACTTAGGATGATTTTCAGCTGTCACGCATGAAGAGCAGGCGTGTGTTAGGGCTTGGGAAAACTACACAGGCCAGGGCTCCCCACTCTGAGGATATCTCCAGAATTATCACAAACAGAGGAGACAGCAAGAGAAGGTCTAAGAAAAAAAAATGAATGAATAGTAGAAAACTGCAGATCCAGACAGCATTAACATAAAAGCTCTTCAGATACTTGCAATGTGAAATTGCTGAACTGTAGAATGCAACCTGATGCTTAAATTGGTCTCTTGAGTAAATTGCATAGCAAATGATCCACCTATAAACAAATAACAGAAAATATGCCTGTAGACTGCCTGGCATCTGTCAGTTACAGAAAATCAGCCACCTCCCACCCCATATTATCCTGTCCTTTCATTTGAATACCTGTCAAAAACAGGGATACAACAATCACACAGCAACGTCTAGATTTCCACAATAACAGAGCAAAGTTTTTTTGTTTATGGTTAAAATGTTCATAGTAAAAACCAACATTGATTTGCCTGTGGTAAAATCAGCTGTGTACTGTGCCATGCTTGACTTTACCTTTCATTAAGTAAATTGTCAATCAATCCTTTCTTTTCCTTTTTCTGTAATTGTCTAGACCTTACTGAAGAACATTCCATTATTAAAGTGCTAAAGAGACTTGCCAGTGTAAAGACTGAGCAGAGGTCTAGGGGATTTGGACTGTAACATGATAATGTTAGAAAGTTGTCAAGCTGTCAAAATGTAAAGCACTCCAAGCACTAAAGTGTGAGGGCTTAGATATTTGTTTCCACTGATATCAGGAAGAGTTACATGGCCTAAACTCTCTTGCTTCCTCTCATAGGCGCCCACCTCACCACTCATCAGAAACTGGAGATGACTCGGCGAGAGATTCTGAAGCTCAACTCAGACCAGCAATTTCACTGACCGCAACAAAGGCAGTCGTGCATGAAAGTGCTCATCAGTGGGAATGTCTGGTTCAATGTGATCCCAAAAACACTTTGGTAAGGGAAATACAAAAGCATTACTGTTCTCATCCTACAGTGCAAGAGAATACTGGAGCAGAGAATACGACTTTCCTGAAGGCAAAAGGGAACAGAAAGCAAAAGTGCTATCATACATTAACAGTTTCAGACTATCCTGTTCACCAATTCCTCTGGCATCTTTCACTTGCATGAATTAGAAAATAAATAAATAGGAATGAGAAAACAAATGGGAGCCCTTGGGCTAAATTTTCCAAATTTGTTCCAAAGTGAGTTATTAACTCAGGAAAAATACTGAAGAGCGTGGAAAATGCTATTCTTGTGACACAAATTTCTCAAGAATATAAACTGGCAGAGCATTAAGACACTCTGGTGATATGACTGCAGTAGTGATGGAAACAATATGTGGAGAGACCATTGTCATACCAACGTGAGGAATGTAATCAGATTGGTATCTTGTGATCATTTTGGATGCTACCTCAGAGCTCAACACAACACAGATGCTTCAGTTGTTAAAACATTTAACATCCCATAACATACATGATGCCAAGGCATATTTTGCTAAAGGCAGGGAGGGTTTGTCACTTACTTCAGTAGTAAGTTTGGGCCCTAAGTGAAAGTGCAGCTGAATTAATGTATAGATGGGGCCCCGCCCTGAAGAAGTAAATGAAAGAAAATTTTAATTATTTCAGCAGGACTTGGACCAGGACTTTCAATCACAGAACTGGGAGAATAGCCAGCAAACATCTACACAAACTGCAGTTCGTACACTACATTAACTGGATGCATTCTCCCCTGTATGCACTGCTGTGGAGGCTCACACACACAAAGCACAAGCGCTGCTCCAGGGACAGTATGTGATGCACGTGGGCCATGCACGTTCAGCACAACTGCTTCCTCAGCAGCTTCACTCTCCTTTCATGTTTTCAAACACAATGACAAAGAATTTACACATGTGCCCAGGCCACTCTTCATGTACATATATGGCTCTTTGCCTTTCATCTGCTCTTACCACTTATGCTGACAGATGAACAATGCACAGGATCACAAATGGAAGTAACACTGTTTAAAACTAATAAAGCCAAAAGGACAGTCCCAAAAATAAAAGCTTGAATACGAAAGTACATTTTTCCCTCAGTATGTAACTCATACAACAATAACAATAACAAGTCAACAACAACAATACTGAGGATTTCCTCCAATGTAGGAAAAGTGATATCTAAAACTGCGGCAAAAATCTTAGGATTTATTTTTGACAGGCCAGATCTTCAGCTGCTGCTAATTGCTTCAATTGCTAGAATTCTGCAATTGGAAGTCTGGCCCAAACTTTATAAAATTGCAGGAAGGAGTGTCAAAGACAGGCTTGGCTCTATCACAATGCTGCCATTAAACTACCTGCAAGAGGTTTTGGTAGCAAATACCGAGAGCCAAAGCTTTTTAGTACCAGTCCAGCCCAGGGAAAAATAAACTTGTTTCCAATTAAGTAAAATTAATGTGAGGCACTCAGAGATCTTCAAATTCAATTCCAACAGAAACATCACTAAGTACTGTAACGTACATGTCTGCATTTTGGAAAAAGTAAAGCTTTGAAAATATCTGGGCAGACTAAATTCAATATGCAATCAAAAACCTATAGTTCTCGTTGCAAAAGTTCCCAACAGCTGTGAGTTCCACAACCACTGGCTCAATTTAAATAGCATGATAGTGAAAGTTGCAGGGTTTGGATGTTCTATTCTATGTTTCTTGCAGCCATGGGATGAAAACTGTTTGTGACCAAAATTTTTTTCCCCTAGAGAGCCCAAAAAGATTGTTCACTACATGAGTGATTTAGCTGAACATTTAATTTGTATCTGTGTCATTAGGACTGTTTAACAGCAATTTGAAAGAAACAAATATCACAGACTCTTATAAATACAGAATGGTTTGTGCTGGAAGAGACCTTATTGATCATCTAATTCCAAACTCCCTGCCATGGGCAGGAACACCTTCCACTCAGATGGGCCCAGAGCTCTGTCCAACCTGGCCTTGAACAATTCCAGGGATGGGACATCCACAAATTCTCTGGGCAACCTGTTCCAATGCCTCATCACCCTCACAGTAAAGAATTTCTTCCTAATATCTAATCCCCACATATCGGTCCCATACTGTGTTATGGAATGAGTGTAGCCTGGATAAGGGTATACTGTAAATTGTTCCACAATGACTCATGGATTAGTGGGGGTTGCTTTAAACACAACATTCCCGAGGGGTAAAGTAAAGCTGCCTTTAAGTTTGGCTTATCTGGAAAAGAAAGAAAAAGGAGCATTTAGCTGCTTACCTGGCTTGCACTGCAGTATTTTTAAGCTCCTCTTCATCATCTTGTAACTATTTCAGCATAGTTCTGGAAGCCAATGGAATAGAAAATTTGGCTAAAATATGCCCTTAAAGTGTAGTGATTGATGGTCAGTAAAATCTTAATAACAGAAGAACCATCTCTCCTTATCTTTTCAAGATACTTTGAGAATTATTTGGTTAGACAGCCATAGGAGTGAAGGCAAGAAACTTTTTATATGCTGACTCCTAAAGGTCATTCTCAAGTATAGTGAAAAACTAAAAGGAAAAATACTTCAATATCAGTAAAAATTACAGATACCACCTCAGATTTACAAGTAATATCTTCAATTTTCAATGTGAGGACAATCAGACTTTAAGTAAAGGAACACAGAATAAGGAAAAGAGAACACAGGAAAGGAAGAACAGGAATGGAAAGAATACAGAATGGAAAAAAAGAAAAAAAGAACACAATATCTTTTTTTTTTTTACAATGTATAGGTAGCATCCTTTGAAAACACACTTTAAGCCAAGAAAAAAAAAGTTTTTTATTTTTCCTGTCATCTTCTAAGCTTCGGTAGAATTAGATAACAATTAAAATTGGCTCTTCAAGTGAAAAATATTAAGGAAAAAATCTGCAAACCATGATCTGGCTTTTCAGCTTTGCTAGCTCCACATCCCCAATGCCTGGATGAGGATCATGGTCTTGTGGCTACCTTGCCCTGCCACTGATACAAAAAAGTTTTAAAAATGAACAACTCTAAAACAGTTTGCAGAAAGAAAAAAAAAGAGGTCACGAAAGGTTATAAACTTTTGGATACTGCTGAAGACATTTGTGTTTCCTTAAGTAAGAAGGCAAAGGGAACATCTCTGAATATTTCAAGCCAGATAAATGGGGTTTTGTCTGTACGGTGCCCAACACTTGAGAGAGAAATCCAACACAGGAAACTATCTCCTGGGTTAAATCCAGTTCCTCACCATGCCAGCCACTACATCACATAAGCCTTTCAAAACTGCACTAATTCCTTTCAATAAACTGAAGCACAGATATTTTGTCATCAAAACATGCTGTTTGAAAATACACTAACCCTTTTGCTTATTCATATGAGTGCAATGTTTGAACTTTTCAATTGCAGCTCAGTAGGCACTCTGATGACAAATATGAATCAAACAGTCCTCCAGATACCAGAGTGCATTGCATTAATTTAGTTTCAAGGTGACAAGGGAATGAATTATAATGATTAAGTCTGCATTAAAAAAAATAATGTTGAAAACTCCTAGCCAGATGGAAATGCTCAAGAGCAGTATTCTAAAAACATAGCTAGGGACCAAGTAGCATCAGAGAACGAGATCTGTGGAAATCCATTCCGTGGTTTAGGTGCATATTTTCAGCATATCTGTAGGTGCTATGCAACACTTTGCCGAGATTAAGCCACACGCTCACTCTTCTTCACCTTCTTTTCATCCTTCCTGCAAGAATTTCACTTCCCTATTCTGTCTAGCTCAGGAAAAAAACAGACAGAAGTGCAGTGAAATAGCAATATTGTGGAAGATTTCTTCAAGAAGAGGCTATACATATATTTTCCAAAGATTTTTGGCACTGCAGTGGGATCCATTTCAGATTTCCTGCAGCAGTCTACTTCTTCAAAAACCTTTAATCATCTTCACTGCTGGCAAAACATCTGTTGGAAGTGTTAGGAAACCGAGAATGAAAAAGCTCATAAGTCTACAGAAATCACTAATAGAAAGTGAGAAATAGAACCTGCACAGTATTACTTGAAATGTCAAAATGTGCTGATAATAAATGGAATCTGGCTAGAAACAGTTTGGAGTTGAAGCCCTGCAGTAAGCATCTCCAGAGCTAGGCAAATCAGTTCTTACAAGGATTTAGGAATCTACCTACACTGCAACCTCTGTCTGAACCCAAAAAAGAGGTCAAAAGTTACTTTTTTTTCATGTAGAGAACACACTTTCCTTCTCCAAAACATACTCCTATTTATTTTCTCCTCTTGTCACAGCTCCTTTTTCTACATCTTCTCCACTTGCCATAGAACCTGTTACTGTGTCACCCCTTGGGCACTTGCTGCCGAATGAAGCTCAGTATTCCCAGAAAATGCAATTCAAGATGGGTATTTCATAAAAGCAAAATCCCCAAATATGAGAATTTAAAGATCAGCAAGGTCTAGGAACTTCACTGAAGTTCTTGCTCCTGCATCAGAAAATATGAGGTACATAAGGCCCCTGGGGGGTCGGAGAGGTGCTGAGTGCATCTGAAAATTAAAAAGTCAGACTGGGGCTTGCTGAGGAAAGATTGTCTCAGTCCTTGCACATTTGAGAAAACTTACATTAAAATTCAGATTATAATCTTCATCCAAATGGATCATATTTAAAGACCTTTGGGAGCAATCCTGCTCTGTTGGGAGTTTCCACACTGTGAGACTGTCCTCAGCCCTCTCACCACTGCTGGTCTTATGTTCCATAACCATGAAAGACAATAGGTTTTGAAATTCTACCCAAGTTACGTTTGCAACTAACATCTTACATTAGTGAATGATTGCTAGTTAAATAGAACCATAATCCCTATTTTCTAATAAAAAAGAGCTTAAAATCTATGTAGATCTTGACAAACTGAAATGCTACAGTTGACTCAAACAATAAGCCCCTTGAACTTTTGGAACTAAGTCAAAACTAGGAAATTTTCCAAGTACCATGTCTCCTGTGTGGATAGCTGTCAAAAGAAGTGGTGGGTAAGGTCATGTCTTATAAGCTGCCCAGAAAAATGAGGAACAGTTTCCCCTATCCTTGGCAACAGCATGGATAGCATAAGGGAGAATACTCTTCTAAAGTCAGAAAAGTTAAAGAGAAAACTGCTATTTCTCTATATCATGTAAATCTAAAACTAAAAATGTAAATTTTTATTTTAACAAAACACAGTGGGGAAAAAAAGGATGAGTGAATCAAAAGTGCAGAGCCTTCTGAGCAGACTCAAAAAGGAATCTAAAAAGTATATATTTCTCTGCTCAAAAAATAATAAAAAAAACCCCTTAGATGGCACAGTGGAACAGAAACATAAATTTGTATTTAGAATTTACATATTGTAAAATACCCACAGGTATGTATTAACAAACACATACACACAGTACAGATAGATAGAATGAAGTATTTTTCATGCAGATGATAGCCAGACTTATCTTTATATGATGTGATTTATAGTAGATGAGTAAGAGCAGCAGATCTGAAAGCATTTAGTTATTTGCACCAACACATGCAGAAACAGATATGTATCAGCTGATTTGCAGTGTGCAGTCACCATTATGCCTGAGAGGATTTAGAAATGAAAAGCTGGTCAAGAAGTAATTTGATTGCCATATGAAACTTTTAAATATTAGAGGACTGTTACATTGTGCCAGGTCAAACTTAAACCCCTCAACAATAAAACAGCAACTCTCTGGTACCTACAAGATGGCACAGCAGAAGGAATCAGGGCATCCATTTGGTTTTGGCCCGTCCTGACCCACTGTGTTGAAAATTGATTGCTTCAGATGTGAAAAAGATGGGAGGTATAGTTATTACAAGTATGGTCAGGCAAATAAATTACTAGATTTACTCACTCTCCTTCATGTGTGGAGCCAGTTATGAAAGTTACAGGCTGTACCCATTGATAGGTAATGACTTGGTTCCCCACCTTGATCCAGAAAAAAGTGTCCTTGCTTCAACTGTTGACTGATTAAAACATTATGGTCAAACACCTAATGGGATCCCACTGTAAATGGAGTCTCCAAATTCACTTTTGTGTGCCTCTCACCAGGTAAATCAACCTTCAGTTGTGCCTCAGCCATGGGACACCAGAGCAATGTGTGCAACTGCTATAAAAGAGCCCTTCACAATCTCAAACAAGACACTGCCAACCCTCTGCTAAACTTCATGGGATAATTTAAAACATATGCAAATAGATGAATGGCTTAAAATTCCTTTGGATTCTATTATAAAGCCAGCATGCCATCAATTGCAGTAACTGCTTTAACATGCAGAAAATGACAATAGATACAGTCCCTGAAGTAGAGCAGTGATTAATCATGGAGGGTTGGGGGAGTATTTTGTTGTTTAAACTTGCTTCCCTCCTTGAATTTGCATCCCCTAGGCCACCAGTGTTCGAATGGTGAACACAAGAGAGGCAGGTAGTAAGCTGACAGAAAATACTGAAAAAAAGGAAGTGTTCTCAAAGTGCCTTGATTCCCAAGGCAAATCGAGTACGTAACTGACTTTACCTATAAAGTCTAACTCAGTTATGCTGAACAGTTCTGAGATACTGAACTGCATCTACTATCCACTCAGTTGATGTAGTAATCCAATATCAAAAAACATTTTATAAGTAGGAATATTCCAAGACCTTGTTACTTTTATGAATCTGAAGGCTAAATAAATGAAACTGACATATAAAAGCCCCAAATGTACGACTTTACATTACATATCCCTTGTTTCTAAATTCGGACTCGATCTATGAACACAAATTACAAATGTAAAAGGTGCTACTCAGAAATGGAAGGACAGACACATAGGCAGTTACAAACTCACAGCAAGCAGTCATCTAAACTTGCAAAAGGCAGTAGAGTTACAGGCAAAATAAATTTCAACCACAAGAGAGCCCCATAGGTGTTACTTGGACTCGAGCAATAGTTGAGTGTTTGGGTATTTCAACATTGCATCATCTAACAAAGACCCACATTCTGTCTACACTATAACTTTATCCCTCCCACTGTAACTAGTGTAGCCATGCTGAGAATGAAACAGCTTTACCATACTGACATTGCAAAGCAGGCTAAAGTGCTGGCAAAAGAAAAAAAAACAAAAAGGAGAAATAATGGTACATGGGGATTTGAAATCAGTAACGTTTCAGAACTTTTAAAAGAAAATCAAAATGCAGTGTTACTATGTCATGCAATACAGTATGTGACCCAAATAACAAAGCTTTTATGCATTCATCTGAGAGCTACTGATCTAAAACAAACTTAGTTAGATAAAAACTGTTTCTCTCTACTAGCTCTCTAAATTAAAGAGCATGATAATGTATCTCTGAAGCTAGAAACCTCTTCCAAGCTCCAGGCTGATACTTAGTTAGGAAATGGGTGGAGATTTCCCTTTCTATATTGCATAAAGAAAAGCAATTTTTCACATAGACAAGTTTCTTATCACTTTGCATTAGATGAAAAAAACACAAACTCTACTTCTGTTCTGAATAAACAGGCAGAAATGTCTCTGCCACCAGAGGAGAAAAAAAACACCATCCACAATAAGCTTCTGGAAATGAGTGAACCTGTTTTCTTCTGAGTCATAACAATGTCCTCTGAGAGCACGTCTTTATCAAGGACAGAATTCCAGTTTCAAGATAGCCCCAACCTGAGCAGGCTCTTGTTGACTGCTGCGGGACTCCTAAAGGCAAAATTTAGCTCCCAAGTGTGCACTGTGTCTCCTTCATCCCTTGCTGCCCTTAGATCACAGGAAGGATTCAAGAGATGGCAGAGCAACCCCTATTCCAGCATTCAGGTTTCTCAGAAAGACTTTTAAAAGAAAATAAAGACCACGTGGATAAGTAATGTGAAAATAAACATATTAAGTTTTACACGTGTGGGTGGCGTCTTCTGTTTCATCTAGGCCCAAACATCAGACTAAATAAATACTGAATATTACAATTTAAAAAAAAAAAAAACCTTGGGCTAGTACATCCAAAAGAGGAAGAATTTTCCTGTACCTACTTGTGCAATTAAAAATATTAGAGGTCCATGGTCTGTGTTTCATATGCAAATGTTATGCTAAACATGCCAACATTTGTTTTAGTCCAAATTCCACAATGTTTTCACCAGCACCTCTAGCACAGGGATAAAATTTGCCCTGCTCTATTTCTATAAAGAATAAATGGAAAAAGAGATTACTGAAAGGCAGTCTTCCCAACAGCCAAGACTTTATGAGTGATTTTATAATGGTGGTTAAAAAAACCCCGATCTTTGCAGTAGCTTACCAAAAAAACTTGCATTTTGTCTTGTGTCAAGATGCTCAGTGGACATACCTGGCTTTGTCTCTACCTACACAAGACTGCAGTACTCTCACACTCAGTACAAGTGCATTATCCTGATGTAGGTATGTGCTCGGCCAGAAATAGTAAAACACTCAGTTTGTGATGAGCTGGAATCAGGAAACGCTTCTGAGGCTTGGCCATATCTGCAAAAACAATTTTTTCAGACAAAAGGCTGTAATTAGAAAAGATATTCTGAAGGGATTTCCAAAGAGCATTAATCTAGGTCAGCATTAATCCAGTCTCAAATGGGATTTAGCTTTTTTTTCCTCCATCTTTCCACTGAAATGCTCATTTTAGTGAAGCTTTGAGAAACTCATAAGATGGCATAAATAAGCTTTGCAATTTAGAGAATGAGATTTAGAAAAGGTTGCAGTCAATATGCTGCAAGCCTTTTTTCTTCTGTACTTCTTATAGATGTCTCATAAGCATTGAAGGTCACAGAAGGGAAGAATACAGTGCAAATCTCTGTGAGAAGAAAAAAAAAACCAACATAGAAGCTTTTGACAGAACATTTTTCTTAGTATGGAATCCCGCTTTTCCAAAATAGCTGAAAAGTAAAACATACAAGAATCAAAAATCAGCAGAAGGGTCAGTGACATTTATGCACTCCCCCTGTATGCACCTGGAAGAGGCAACAGACCAGCATTACTGTGAAATTCACAGTAACTTCTTGCTTTGCTTATTTAGAAAAAGAAAGCCAAAACACAGAGACAATTTTATGGAACTGATTTTTAAAAATAACTCATCTCACCCAATTTACACGTTGCTTACATTATCCCTAATCTACAAGCTGGGCAATTGGGCCTCCTCAGTGGCTTGAAATAAAATTTCAATTCTTCCCATCCCAACAAAAGCACACCACACTCCCACATGGAAGCACCTAATTCCTCAGCATTAACTATCAAATGTTCCCCAATGTTTCAGGCTGTATCACAAGCATCTCTCATCAACAACAATGATTTCTTTTTCTTTTTCTTTTTCTAGAAAATCACATTATATTTAAAATATCTGCATATTAAAGCTTAACATCAAGACGGGTTTTAAGACTTTAATTTAATTTCAGTATCTGTTATGGCAAGAATTAAGCAGAAATATCTTTCTCTGTCACACTGTTTGGATTGTAAAAGCCTCTCCTCCCTGGAAGTATCAGTGGCAGTTAAATCTAGCCTTTGCTTTTGGCCCCCCAAAAGCTCTAGCAAATTTTGAAAGAAATTTCTAGAACATGCTCGTGTGCTCTGGAAAGCTGCCATATTCAAGCAGCAGCAGCTGTAAGGTCATGGGGCTTAACACAGAAGTGTATCATAAAATCAAGTTTGAAGGGGTTTTGGAAAAAGAAACGTAGAATGCAATTTATGAGGCTCATCTCCACTCAAACTTCCGTGATACAGACCATGACAAGTTGCCAATCTGCCAGCATAAATAGGAAAATGGTTATAATTATGTTTCCCTGTGCTGCTGTTCTGGAAAGTTTTGACCATTTAGGATGTTCCAGAGCCAGTGGTTATCCAAGAAGCACAAGAGGAAGGCCACAGCAGGAAGGAATAATGCATTAGTGAGCGTGAGGGTGCCAGTCCAAACATGGGGTACCAGCAAATGCACCGAGATGTTTGCAAGGGGAAAAGAAACTGCTGAGAGGCCCCAAAAAGGCTGATTTACCACCAGGCTCCCATGAGAGCCACTTCCTATGGGACAATGCAATAATGTGACTCAACTACATGACAACTTTCCAGAGAGATGCAGTCAGGATGATAATGTTAGAGAATTGCCTCATACTTTTACCACAGACTGCACAGAAATGATCAGCAGAGTTTTGTTGTTGGCTTCTGTGGATGATTATAGCATGAGCAAGATTTTCGAGATGGTTTTTACAATTTCTTTTTTCTTTTTGAGTAAGAGTCTTAAGGCATCTTTTATCTAGATATACATGAGGGAAAACGAGAAAAAAATAATTCACACCTACTGATCCAGACATCTAGCTTTCTGCATAGCATAGATTTGCTAAAGGTGAGTCAGATTGGAAATGTAATTTAGTTCTCTAAAATTAAAAGCTAATAACATCTCTTTATGTGCCATACCACCTTCAAGTTTCAACATTAAATTAAAAAAAAAAACCAACACAAAACAAAAAGGCCCTGATTATATGCTTTGCTCCTGAAATTTGTGTCCAAAAGTGTATTCATTTGGTGAACACCATCTTTGTGTTAGGTAGCAAATATAAAACAGACTTCACCCATTTACACATTTCTGGTTCATAAAATATTTAACTGAGACTTCATACAATAACCATGAATAACTGAGGCAAACCAAAAACATATCTGTACATTCAAAATCATAATTAAACACACTTCTATTGATACTTATTTTGCTTTCTCACAGTGAGCAACTTAACAGGAAAAAGACTGACAAAACTGTACCAGAGTAAGTCATTCATTTGTTCGTTTTTTCAGGAAAACTGTTCTGCTTGAGAAATATTAGAGACAAATTCTATGGGTCATTTAGGGATCGAAGAAAATTGACAGAGAGGGCTAGCAACATTCATTTTGGTCTCCAATGAACAGCAATAGCAGAGAAACTGCCAAGGCTTCTTTCCTATGCCAGAAATACAAGCCAGATCCTATTCATGGACTAGGAAAAGTTAAGTCAGCCCAGCAAAGCTGGCCAACTACCTTACCTTGGGCAGAAGTTCTAGACTGTAATTCTAGTTTATTTGGGTTGGTGTGAAACACTCTATCCATCCCATGCACCTCTATGTAAAACCAGTTCTTCCTAAGGGTGTTAAATTTGATGGCTGGGCTCCAGATGACTGAGCCTGATTTCAAGCATTTTGCAGCAAAAAATGGGTTTAGACCACCAATTTCTATTCCACATCATCGAAACTATGTCAAAATTATAAATCACCTATTGAAAATACTATAGGTCAAAATACTAGAGGTTATGGGTCATAATATTTAGCATTATCCAGTGTAAGATGGCACCAAGGAAGCCTCGGTTGTTGATACCCAAAATGCAGAGGACATTCCTCTGCCTGTTTTAAGCCGTGTGACCCCCCTGGACAGGGTGTATTTTGACCTCTATCTATGGAGGAAGCTGCCAACTCTCCAGGAAACTTTTGAATCTAAGATGGTTTGAACTGAATGTTAGAGCAGTTTGTAGTGATGTTCCAGAGTGAAAAATCTAGAGATTTTAGGATTGTTTATGTAGTGAATAGACAGTAGCTAAAAAAGCCAAGATGGAGGACAGTTGTTGTTTTCCATGCTTTTTTCTCCTTCTTCTACACCTCCATATTCTGCAGCAAAGTGATTTAGACTGATTGGACAGAAATATCCGCATTTCCTCCGGATATTCAAGCTGAGGTTATAGAGTATTGGTAGAGAAAAGAAAATATGTTTCGTTTCAGACTTCTGTTGGGGGATTTACCTTTAAAAAGGGCAAGAATTTGAGATAAGCTCTTCTTTTCTGCGCCTCTCTTGAACTGCTAACAGGGTACCACGCTTGGCACTCTGTCTCTCTGATAACACTAATTAAAACAACTGTCTGAAGCAAGAAATTCGGAGACTCCGCTCGTCTTTTCACTTTCTGGACAGGACTTTTGGCCTCCCCCAGGATGGAGGAGGCCCTCTCTCATATCGCCATCAGCGATACTCGGTCATCGCCCACTGACATTTTTATTTAACTGAAAAGCAAGAAAATGAATGGTTTCAATGTCAGGACCTGACATTAGAGGAACCAGGGATTTGCAGATATATAGAGAGCTTAGTTGGGCCAAGAAAGCAGAAAAAACAACCTGATCTGAGGCCTCAGGAGTTATCATTACTTCAAACTGAGACAGAACACTTGGATTTAAGGATCTTAGATGTCTTTTCCAACCTAAATGATTTTGTGATTCTCTATCTACAAAGGGGACAATATGACAATCTGGAGTTGCAGTCCCAAAGCATGTGTACTTTGCTGAAGCTGCCATTTCACCTAACTGAGGAGCTGGCATTACATTTCACATCTCTCAGAAGCGAGGCAGGCAGCAGTGTGAAAATCTTCCCCTGGTCCAGGAGCCCTCCAAGAGGAAAAACAGAGCAGCCCGAGACGGACGCTCTCACAAATCATCCATCACCAGAAGGAACAAATGTCCTGCTCCTGCCAGCAGTCCCACTGGCTGCCAACAGCTATCACAGCAAGACTAGGAAACAGCTCAGAGATCACTGAGGCCACATTCAGAAATGGAAGGATCTCTCTTGTGCAGCAGGAAGACAGCTGGAAGCAGACATCAAACGCGGCAGCTGCATGTGGAGCACCTTGTCCAAGCCTGTCCCCATCTCCTGGCTGTGGGGACACACAGACTGGCTGGCTTGGGGCTGCTAGCAGCATAAAAGCCTGTGTGGACCAGTCCAGCCACTAAGGACTCCAGTCCCTACTGGATTTGGAGAGAGGAATTAGCAGTCACAGGCCTCCACATAATCCTGAACACCATTGCTCACATGATGAGGCAAGAGCACTGTCACTTCCCTCCATCCATGTGCATCTGAAACCACAATCTCACTTGCACAGGTTGGCATAAAGCAAAAGGGTTAATGCCACTATTATCAGGCCCCTCAGAAGCATACAAAACTAATCTTATCAGGTCCAGAGTATGGGGGACACATTTTTTCCCCGCTGAGGTAAGAAGTATTTTCCAGAAAGGGAATTTTAAACTCTTATGTGTGCTGCTTTTCTATAAATTCTCATCTGATGTTTTTTCCCCTAAATCACTGACTTCACTTATCTTTTGCATAAATATTTGTCTGAATGCATTTCAAATAAAAATTATTTCAATTTATTGACCCACAAAAAAAATCATTCCATAATTCAATCAGGGATAATAATTGTTCTTGAAGCTGTGAAATGCCTCAACTGCAATTTTCTGTGTAATGAACTATAAACTTTTATATTCAATAATAATGAAGTGTACATTCACTGAGGCATACATTTCTAACCACATAGTTTTGAGAGGAATGACATTTTTAAAAGCAGTTACACTCCACACTAATTAATTTTGAGAATATAAACACTCTCCGATGTTGCGAAATTAGGCAATTATACAATAATATGTTATAATCATAACAGTTTTTCAGCTCTGAAGATTTTTTTTTACTTATTTTCTCACCATTGCTAGGCTCTCGACGCATATGGATGAGTACTACAAAGCCAATCAGCAACACAGAATGTATGCTTTGCATTTCAGCTTAGACTTCTGGTGTTTGCAGAACAGTGTGTGTCTAACTGCTGTTCCCACAGCTGTAAAGCTTTAAGACTTAAGAACGCATTGAACCAGAGTCTGTCCTCACATAATTGGAGTGGCGCAAAGTTTTGTTTGGGGGTGTTCATTTAAAGCACAAAGCCCCCTCTGACGAACCCCAGGTTGTTCCCCACGCGATAAAAGTGCGGGGTTATTCATTACCCTGTGACATGTAATTAACATGATGATTGGCTCTATACGCCTCGTAAACAATGAACACTTTTCTTATTTCCTTTTAACTACCACCATTTAAAATCACTGGGGGGGAGGAGGGGGGGAAGATACAGCCACCATGGGAATTTCCAAATTAAGAGGTCCTTGAGATTCCAAAACAAACCCAAAAAACATAACAGACACTCTTCTCTTCATAAAACACTCACAATAGCAGAGGCCCAGCTTACAACTTTTAACTGCTGCAGTGCTCACACGTCAAGGCAGGATGCTGAGGTCGTACAAAGGGATCCCACAGCTTCTGCACATCACGGGCTAATGAATCTTTTCCCATGACAGGTACAGACCTCGGGACTGGGGTGGGAGCCAGGCTGTGGGAGGAAAAGTTCAGAGAATCTGCAGTGGCAAAGGCTCGGTGTGCAAGATCCTGCAACTGTCTGAAGATTTACCTCCATGCATCTACGTTATACCAACTATTTTGTAAATCCCAGAGCACACCTACCTGTCACAGTGTTTCAGTCAAACCTATCAAAAGCACACACACACCAAGGTGCTGTCAATCTTTAAGCTACTTCCTGAACACAAATACACCAATCAGAGCTGAGAAAATTTTCCTTTTCCTCTGTCAAAACCTTCCTTACTCTCTTGGTTAGCTCAATCCATTACAGGCATTTGAGGGAAACATGGAGAAAACTTTCTTCAACTCCTTTTCTAGCTGCCGTTTTTTAAACATAAAGCAGTAATTCTGGTCAATTCTTAATAATTAGTGACAAATTCTACTAATTCTATTTGAAATGTAGCCTAGAACCCTGAATACTTTCTCCAGTCATACACAATGTAGCCTCCACTCTTATTTCTGAGGACCAGGGTACCAAACTTGTTGCTGGAGCTACTGCGCAGAGATGCAGGGCAGATCTTGTCAGTCTCTACTTCCCCACAGAACACAGGGATTTCTCACACCCTTGCTACAAGACAGCACTGTCTTTTCCTGAGTGTGGGACCAATCTATACTAATACCCTTCCTTTGACAGCTTTGCTTTTTTCTGAAACAGAAAACCTCGAAAGGATTTAAAAGCAGGATTCTTTTCATCTCATTTCAAATGTCACTGTATACATGTCTGTTATGAGCCAGTCATCAGAACTGCTCCTTTAGCCAACAGGAGAGTAAACACTTCCAGATCTGACCTATTTTAATTTAAGCAGAGACTGGTTGTGTGTTAGATGCTCCTCTTTTCCTGTGCTGACCATGAAGACTGTTAAAATGACAGAGAAATCCTGGTTAACCTACCATTTAAAAGAACAGGATCCCTACAGACATCTTCTAAGAGTTGTGTGAGGGTCTCTTCTTAAGTCTTCCTTTTAGTCTCATCAAGAAGAAGAGATCTGAATGAAACCTTTTTTAGCCAAACTTGTCCTGAAAGAAATTACACTCTGGTCAAGAAATAAACAATCAATCACAAAACAATTATGATTTCTATTAATTCTTTTGGTCAGGAAAAGAAAACCTTTTTCTGTTATTCTCTGAAGAGGACATTTCCAATTTGATGTTTTTCCAACTAAACCTTTTGTATTCAAAGCCACATTTTATTTTGAAATTTCCCTGCATTTTAATCACAAAACAAATGCTATTGGAGTGAGCCAAGTAAAAAAATCAACAGCTCTAGTCACAAGATCATGTTCCACATTTAGGGTGTTGTCCTGCCGGGGAACACAATCTCTTTTGCAACTGTGCCCTGCTCTCCTTCATCTTCTTACCTTGTGTCTCAGGCCTTACAAAGGTGGAAATTTTTGGCATTGCAATTTACCTTCCCCTTCAGCTTTTGGCTCATCCCTAGGGCAATATCTGATGGGCGCTAATCCACCCTAATTAGCCTACTGGGAAAACAGCAGATAGTTTGCAAGACTTGAAAGGCTTGTTCAGGAAAGTCGACATCTCTGGCAAAGAGCTTAATGTGTCTGCAATCAAGACAAAAGGAGAGATTGGATCACTATAATGAACTCTAATTTTGTATTGCTCTAGAAGGATAAAATGAGGGTGAATTGAGGCTCTGAAATCTTTTAGCACAAGAGCAAATGAAAGCTTTAAATTATGCATTTTTTTTTCTGTCAACTGAATAAGCACGACTTTATAAGCATGATTTAATCCAAAAAACAGATGCACTCTTCCCTTAAGACAGAAATCGAAGCCAACTGGCTTGCATAAGCATTTTCTGTGCGTGATTATTGGACGTGGCAGGTTGAAAGAACCAAGAAGCAGGATTTTGAGCCATGGCAGGAGATGCAAAGAACAGAGGTCCAAATCTTCACAGGAAATAAAAGCAGGCAAGAGAGAGAGAGAGAGAATAGTTGGGTGAAGATATTCAGCAGCATTTAATCACAGAGTTCAGGAATCAGGCTCTGAATGTAGTGATGACATGCATAAGTGGCGGTAGGTCCTCTTTGTGCGGTTTCACCGCGCGAGCAGCATTGCAAGTTCTCGTGCATCATCTATAGCCATGGTTACAATTTTTACCTAGTAATGATTCCATTGTAATTAATGGATGTTCCCACTGCATAAGGCAGAATACTGATGAGAAATGCGAAGGGCAGACAATAGTTTAACTATCTTTGATTAAAGTCTCACTTCGCGTTGAGCAAGCTGCATTCATCATGTTTCAGTTTTCCATTCTTCCAATCATCAATAAATTGAACTAACAGATTTCCACCCCGCTAGATTTTTGTCAATTCTGTTTTGTGCACTGTCTCTCCTGACTTTTCAAAGTAGACCTCAGATAAAAGTGGGAGACCCCCTACACTTTGAGTTAATTCCACTTTTGGAAGAGAATGGATGTAATTCTGTGCATGTTGCTCTGTGTCCCCAGCTTATTAATAACTAATTACAGAATATCCTGGATAAAGCTGCAAAACATTAAGTTAGATGCAATGCTAACATTTTACTGTATGCAAAATTTACTGCTGATTGAACTCTTCAGTCAGCAGTAAATAGCCTGAATGTTTAGACCTGTGAACACAGACGACTGATAACTTGACAAAGTACAAATTCTGGCTCACAGTGCACCTACACAACTGTCACTGCTTCAGTGGGAAGAGCAAAAATTCTCCCTTCAAACTTCTATTAATTCTTGTAATTTTTCAGTTTTGGTATTTCAATGTCACTTAGTTTTGTCCTGATGTTTCCAGCTGCTCTTGAGAGCTTCATGAAGTTTTTGACTTTGATGCTTAGTTAAAAAAACTAAACACATGTTGCTGCTTCTCCTCTATTTATTCCCAGGTCCCTTGTACCCAGTGGAAAGCAGAGAAGCCTGAGGAGCAGCAGATGAAGCAGGAGCACAAAAACCAGGAAAGTGAAAGCTGGCTGCTGCCAGCTCCCCACCAACACTCATTACATGAGAACTAGTGCCTGTAATCCCCAATACGTGCACATGCATATGCATGACTGTAGTGCCACTGATGAATAGAAATGTTTGTCTCGCTCATGTGAAAAGACATCAGCTGCTTTTGGCTTCAAAGTCAAGATGTCTGGTTTTAGCCTTTTTTCTGTCAGAGACACCTGATGGATCTGGACTGAATCCCACATGGATAGATCAGGAGCATTTAGCTAACTTTTCTGTAGATCGTGTAGAGTTAAGGGAAATGTCTAAAGTCAATATCAATGGTTTTAAAACTTTTGTTAAAGTCTCCCTTTTTTTTTTCTTAAGGAAGATACCAATATGCTGAGAGCTGTTAACAGAGAATGGAAGAGCTCAAATCCACGTTTGTCTGACAGGGGAGATGGGCTATATATCATGCACAGAATAAGGAAACCTACTTAATCCTGGTTGGGTATTTACAGGTAATCAAGTAAATAAGAAACATCTTAACATAAATATTAACTTAACGTGAAAAAGAAAACCATGAAATTGGTGGGGTTTTCTCCATCCCTAAACAGAATTTTAAGTAATTGTCAGCTTTTGTGAATGAGCAAAGAAATTTATCTCCAAAGAGCTTCCAGTTATGATGTGCCACACAGTGATACAAAAGTGATGGACTACTGTTTAGTCTTGTGTCCTGCCCTGTTTTCATACTGTATGACTCAAAATCTGTACAAGATATTTTTAAAGACAGATATATGTTTCTCAGAACCAGTGACAAAACAATGTTTTTAACTAGCTACAAATCTAAACACGGAAACTCTGTTGAACAATTTTATTTCCCATTTACTGCTTGTTCTTAAAAAGTAATTAAAAAAAAAACAACCCTACAATCACAATCAACTCCTTGATTCGTTTTAAAATAAAGAATGTAAACATTACCAGATCATTAACTTGGAACATGGTGAACGGAAAAGGAAACTAATTTGATAATACTTGTTAGTTTTAAGCAAGCCATTTCATACATTATTGGAGAGATCCAAAAGAAATTACAAAAAACTTGACCATTTGAACTATTTAAATAAAACATGAGAAATACACTATATGGAAAAAGTGTGCAGAGGTAATGGCAAAAGAACCAGATGTCTTTGTAGGGCTTTTCAGTCTTTAACTTCAGCATCAGTATGATAAAGAGCAACATAAAAACCTGTCACTGCTACAGCCAAGCGAGCACACATACACACACTTCCAGCACAGCCAAGATATGACATTTTTAGGAACATGGAGTGCATCCATTTTGTTCTCATGTTTGTACGTTTCTGTAAGCACGGCCAAGTTTTTGCAAGGCAGGACTCAAAAGAGAAAGACCAGGAGGCTGGAGAATGCTGAGTGTAGTCTAACAGGATGTACCGGCCTATTGGTTTCCCTCCAGATGTTTTTCAATGGAACCAGTGTTTCAATGGCCAAGTTTCACTAAGCTCCATGATGTCAAACATAAGGTTCCCTACCACATGACTCAAGAAATTAAGGATAAAAGCACTGACTTAAGTGTGATTGTGAATCTGGACAAATTCCTAGGAATAAATTCTTGTTGCAGAATGCATATATTGACAAAAGACACCCAGGGGGTTGCTTAATGAAGATAAGTGAAATATTAAAAAAGTAAAAATGCATGAACATATATCAAAAAAAGCCCAAAAAGGTTGTAACAATAATTAGGAAGTTTTCCAGAGGCATGTAAACTTCCACTTAAATCAGTGGATAAGTTTAGGTACACAGTTTTGCTGGAAAACCTTATTAATTACAATAATGGCCAAACTCCAGAGCCTAAATTTTTACATTCTTTTTTGATTTATGATCCATATGTCTCCTGATCTGGTGACCAAAAAACTACCGAAATACATAACAATCTTGCACCAAAAAAGAGATGCTGCTTAGTGTCACATTCTCTTCCCCTCTTTTATACTGAAACGAAGGATCCTTACATCATCAGATTCCAACAGAACCTGCCCTCAGAAAGATAATAAAATATCAGAAAGTTGAAAGACACCCAGAATTTTCCTCTTCAACACAGTGAAAGGCAGAGGATGGAAGAAAGAAACATCTCCTGTCTTATTGCTGCTCTGATTACTATTTATGTATCACTCAGTGGAGAATTTGTCATACTTGACACAAGTTGTGACTGCATCAGTGAGAGTAACTGAAATACCAGCTGCTGATTCATGAGTCAACCATCTATTACTGTCTCTATAGGTTACAGAGGATGTATAAAAAAAAATCACAAAGAAATCCCACCAAACAAAACAGGCAGAGATTTTATGACAAATTAGCTTCCCAGAACAAAATTGTAAAAATAGCTTCCATTAGGAAATCCCTCTTTTTGGATTCTTCACACTCCAACAAATATTTTATTTAGAAAAAGAAAAAAAAAAAGGAATGGGTGGTGTACCCATGAAAAATTTTTACTTTCCTCTCTGTGGTGGGTTGGACACCAGGTGCCCACTAAAGCCACTCGATCACTCCCCACCTCAGCAGGACGGGGGAGAGAATATATAAGGAAAGGCTCATGGGTTGGGATAAGGGCAGGGGGAGATCTCTCACCGATTACTGTCATGGTGCAGTCAGTCCACCACATGTTGTCTCCTCCACTCCTTGTTCCTCAGCGGCAGGACTCCTCACACTCTCCACCTGCTCCAGCGTGTCTCCCATGGATGACAGTTCTCCATGAACTTCTCCAGGGAAAGCCTCCAGCAGCTCCCTACAGAAGCCACCCCAAAAACCTTGCCCTGCAATCCTAATACATTCTCTTGCTTGAAACAGACACGTTCTCAAACCCATTGCCAACCCTGTGTCAAGGATATCTGTTCCCTTCTACACAGCACAGAGACAAACTGTAAGAATTGATGGATTGCACCCTTTTTTTCCAAGAAATTTCTTGTTTCACAAATGCTAATGTTCAAGAAAATAGCTTTGTATCAGTTCTTCAGGAAAAAAATATATTTCTGTAGAAGGCCTGATAAGCTCCCGCCACTCCTGTATCACACTCAGGCAACCTCAGCTAAAGGCCTTGCCACTGTTCCATCTATAATTCTAAACCACAGAATCACATGATTTCACAACTGGCTCTCATTATCTTCTACCACATAAAATCTTTGGGATGAATGTGCCATACTTAGTTAATTCAGTACTTTTTTCCAGTTATGGAGAAATAAGGAACATCTACATACCAGGTTAAGATTCCTTGGAATGTTTGAGAAGAGGATGCAAGTCTATAAATCATTTGAAAATGGACATGCACAGATGTTTTTAATTGACATAAGGACATGATTCATAGCAGAATATAAGAAAAAATCTAGCAACTTTATTTTGGTCTACTGATTAACCCTCCTGCGGAATCTCTGCATGAAACCAATGCTGGGACTTGGGGTTTCAAGCACCCTGCTGACAAACTGTCCAGAAATACAAGTGCCTGACACCTTCATGTCATTAATAATTTCAAGGCAGACTCTACCAAAAAAAAAAAAGGTTTCTAGAGAATCAGTTTACTAGAGGTCTTCTCATTTAAAAGCTATACCCAGAATTTCAGAATTGCTCTGAGAAATACACTACTGACACTTGGGAGACTTGAAGCTCTGCTGAATGTTAAAGAAGCTCAGTACTTCCTACGACAACGTTTCTCACACGGCTGCCAAATGTGACTTTTAAGCACTGATGATTCCCAAAGCAGAGGGCCTGCTTCACAAGACTTCTGGAAGATTCAGCCAAAAACATTTACCTGTTTCTAAGGAACAGAGAAGGGAAAACAGAAGATTTTTGCCCCTGCTGAAAAAAAAAAAAAAATAATAAGCTTTGCTTATTAAATTGGTTGTGAAACAAAGGTTTGCATTAGACAGGAAAGTTGTTCTGTGTCAAGGATAGCCTTTCAACTACACCTGTAAAAATCTGTCTATACTTGGCCCACCCAGAATCCTTAAAAAAATAAAAAAGTCTATTTAAGCAAGTCCAACATGAACTGGAAGTTGGAATTGAACTGCTGATTTCCCTGAAGGCTCCTCAGTTCACTGGAACATGCAGCTGAGCAAAACATTTCCTGCAATTAAAGAAGAGAACTTGTAATGACAGTTTTTGTCCTCCATGACACTTTGGCTTAAATCTGAAGGAGGAAAGATGCGACTGGATGCACAGTTTGGAAGTGTGAGGATGGAGACCAACTAGAGACTGAGGAGAGAAGACATTTTGTAAGAAGAATCAGGAGTGCAACTGGGCCTCCTTGGCCAAATACCAAGGATGGAAACAGATACAACAGGCAGGAGGAATTGCCCAACGGAAATATGTAGGAGCAGAGAAGGGAAGGCAAAAAAATGTTGATACGTCCCGTCAGGGACAACCAATATAAGCAGCATGAACCTCAAGGTGGTATAGGACCTTGTAAAAAACAGGAATTACATATGGCAAGTTAGAGCCTTCTGGCAAAACTGGGCTTAGCCTACTTGAATATTTTAAAATTCAGCAACAGAGGTAGCCAGAGAAGTAAATTTCTCTGGGTAATGCATAAATTGGGTGAGACTAATTCTCCATTCCAACCCAGCACCTTGTGTCCTCCTGTAGCCACGAGCAGTTATCTAGGGAAGCATGAAGTGGTATTTTCCCCAATGCACTCACAATTTCCAGTGGTGAGAAACAGGATCTTCCTGACCAGTATCTAATCAGAGCAATCTTTCTTTTTCAATGAGTTTACTTGATTACCTTCCAAAGCCAAGTCAATTTTAAAAATCCACAGTGTCCCAGGCCAGAGTACCCCTTCATGTGAAGCTGCTCCCTGTGGATGGTTTTGCTCCCTGCTGCTGGCCATTGCATTTAATGCCCTCTTTCTTGTATTACAAGAGACAACAAGCAATCTCTGCCTCTTTTGCTCCCTTCTCCATCACATTTGTCAGTTTACAGGCCTTTACCCTTCTGTTTCCTGAATCATCAGCAGAGCTGTATACATTTGATCATTCTTATACAAAAAATGACTCCTTATTGCCTTTCCCTCTTTCTCTTCCACATCCTCTTTAGCAGACACAACAGATGAGAACATCCATCAATATTAAAAAAAAAATCATATAAATGCAGATACAATGCACAAATATGACATCAATATTTTTATTTTTTATGAATAAAACTCAGTGAGTAAGAAAATGTTGGCTGCTGTCATCTGTGCCCAATATTTAATGTTTTCATATGGGTATTAGAGATGAGCTTTCAAAAAGAAATATTTCTAAGGGAAGGGAAGATAAGTATCCTTCTGGAAATGCTCTAGTAAGAGAAGATATTAAATGTATTGCGCAGGTCCACACAATGAGGGAGCAAAGGAAGAGGTTGCTTTGAAAAGAGAAACAAACAAGCAGATGGAGACTCCAAAGGGGAGAATAAGAAATTTTAATTTAGTTCCAGAAAACTCACTGAGAATATCAATGAGGAGGGAAGGACAATTACTCAAAGATTAACAGCTATGTTCATTCTGGAGGTGAAATGGAGTCAGGGATAGCAGAGGAGCTAAACGGATAATAAATAAAGAGTGCATTGTAGAAAAGCTTTGGTGTGTTTGAGGGCACAAGAATGAGTGTTAAAAAACAGAATAAAAGACTCCAAAAATTTAAGAAATTTGTGTCTGCAGGTGTGTTTCCTTCTCTTTCTCCAAACATATTTGTCTTCAATCAAGATGTGGCGCAAGAGAACACTGGGGTGACCTGGAGAGTAATGAACCATCCAGCAAACAGCAACATCATATAATGAGATATCAAATAATAGGGGAGTTTTTGACATATTCAAAAAGCAAGATGAAAAAAGAGGGAGGTATTACACGCATCGAGTCAAAACACACTCAAACTGTTCTGCATTCCTGAACATCAGCCCTCACATCACCCTCGTGATCACGCAGGACCATCATCTTAACAAGAAAAATCTTGAAAAAGTAGTGCTAAAAGCATTTGAATGGGCTCCAGGGAGTCGGTACAACAATTCTTAGAGAAAGCAGATCAAGCAAAACAACAAGATTATTACAGATTCCCTAAACAGAAATTAAATGTTAGCAGAATACCTCACAACCCTGAAAAAATAATGATCTCCAAAACAGGCAGCTTTTCACCAAAGGGCCAGTTTAGATCTTCATCTGTTTTCAAGAGAGTTACGTACATTTTCCATCACTGACATGGAGATCAGTCTTGGTTCCAAGAGTAGGTCCAGAAGCCATTAAACCAAATGACAAAAGCTGTCACACAAAAATTACACTGGAATGCATATTCTGAGGGCCGAAGTTAACATCTTATATTTGGACAAAGAATTCTGGACTACATTTCCAAGTTACCAGAAGAGAAATACATTTTTGAAAGGACACAAAACAAACACCAAAAGCATCTTTTCTGGTATAAATATTTGTGGAAAAAAAATCCAAGGGTTCATGGAGTTCAGCTTAAGGAAATTTCAGTCCGCTTAAGCCGCTGATCCGAAAATTTTAAAAACCCCTTATTTCAAATCTTTTAGAAAGAAAAGTGGATGAAAGAAAATGGATGTAGCATTTCAGCTGATGTTTTTACTGCAAAGGCCAGTGTTTGGGGAATGACTTACAAAAGTGCAAAGCAGGACATACAAGCCATGGGCAGAGATCTTCCTCCACAAGAGCAAGTCAAATACTAACACCCAGGAGAACTGAGGGAACACACTGAAGTCAAAAATTAACAGTCCCTGGCACCTGGCACTTACAAGCTCTATTAATACAGAAATTTTAAAGTGCATAATGCCCCTTTAAATCAGACATGCAATTTTACAAACCTCAGCGCAGAACTTAAATCTACCACAGATCAAGTTACATAAATGGTGTAACAGATGCTTTATATTCATTTTTTCATTCTTGTTTAAGGTTTTACTCATTCCTAATCAAATGTTTATATGACTAAAATTTGGGTTAACTTGAAATTACGTGTTTTATTTGAATTTTTGAACGCATGCGATGCCCATAGTTGTCCTGGCAGTATTTAAAATACTTGAAGTCATTAAAATATTTTCCAGTCCAACGGGGAAGAGAGTAAAGCTGAATGTGCTGTATGGCAACATTTTTCTACTGGATGTACTGGGGTATCTGGCAATCAAAATTCAGTGTTTTCTCTTGCCACAGAGGAAACAATATTGATCCCTCAAGTGGGATTATGAAATACAAATAAATATATGTCAATAACAGATCATAAGAAAATAAAATCATCAGGACTACATAATGAAATATATATTTGTATTTGTTTTCTGCAAGAAAAGAAATTAAATGGGATAAGAGGAATTTAAGAGATTTTATAGCTTTAAAAAGTGAAAGCAAGGAAGATGTTAGCATGAGGATTCTTAAATCAGAATTTAAAAGAAATGTATCAAATTATTATGGCCTAGATTGCAAAAAGGAACCTCTTCCCAAGTCACCATGTCTTGAAGCTTTACAGGTCAGTGTACTTTGACAAATTCAAAACTTCCAAAATAATGTTTCCAAGCCATAATGTTTAATAGCCATTAGTACCCAATGATGTAAGAAACTTTTTTTCCAAGTATAAATCTTCACTTCAAGAACTCAGGTTAAAATGTCCATCAAGAGGCACACATTGGCTAAGTGTCACTTAAATGCAAGAGGACACCAGAGAAACAGAAGAGACTGTGCAGTGGTGACAGTCTGCCTTCTACCATGAGGTCTAAAGCTCGTTGAGGCCATGGCTCCCACAGCCAAGGGGCTTACAGAGTAGATGGTATTTGAGAGCCATCTAAACTAAACATCTCCGTATCTACTTGGCCCTCAGTTTTAGGGACCTGGACTTGTTGGCCCAGCCTCTATTAGTCTCAGCTACTTTCTTGAGATGAAGAATAGTCAAGCAATAATTTTTTCTTAATATTAGAAATATAGCAAATTTCAGAGGAAGTGGTGCCCAAACAGGGGAGAAGAATCTGTACATGTGTCTGTCAGGATGGCTGTTCATCCACTGTCCGTGCTGCAGACTAGTTGAGTTTGTACCTCAGCTTCGAGCCTCTGAACAAGCCTTGCTACACTTACAACTACCTGGACCACACCACTATGCTCTTCTAGGTGTTGTTCTCATCACACTAGTGACTGAAACAAATTTAGTTTAGTTGCAATCGTAAGCTTCCAAGAAATTATTATTTTTAAAGATAGTTCCTTCTCTGAGTATACATGAAAGCTAGTAAAAGAAAGAAGATGGTGTTGCAATGATCTAACAACTTCAGTGAGTTATATCTGTCCTATGCTCTTTCCAAAGATGGTACAGATGTTTTGGAAATAAACTGATAAATGTATCGCATCATTTCAGCAAATAGAAGACCTTATCCCCCTTGCCAGAGTCAGTAACTATGTGGCATTTATAAATCACTACTCATGGTATATGCCTGCAATCCCAAGAGGGTAGCACAGAAAAAACAGAAGCTTTGAAGCTGTGAAGTTCAAATCCAGACTTTGCCGAAATTAAACGATAGCTAAAGCCAGATATTGTTTCAACACAATAGAAAGTTTGGAGCCAGCTGCAAATTTTGGTTATATAAATGACTGTTTCTGAAATTCAAGCATGTTCATGAGCTAAGCTTTGGTTCGAGCCGTGAGCAAGATATGGACTAGCCACAAAAGTTCAGAAATTAATGTGGGCCCGAAGTCTGAGTCAAAGCTTTCTGCATCCAAAGTGTGCAAAAACTAACACTGATTTTTGTCTTTGGTGCAGCTAATCCAAAGAACAAAAAATACACTTTGGATGAACATGAATATTTTGCTTCTCTTTTTTAAAAATGCACAATTGTGATGTAAAAATTAGCAGTGTGGCAGACTCCACAACAGCCTTCAGAAAATTTCTCCAATGGTAACTAAAACTGTGCATTTCCTCTCTAATCTAAATTTATCTAGGTATCAACCCGCAGTCATTGGATCTTCTGACAGCTTTCTTTGCTAGACTGGTGACCCCAATGTTCAAGTTTTATTCACCTTAGAAGTATGCATCAGCACAGATTGAAATACACATTAAGCTTCTCATAGTCAGGAAAAACAGTATAAACATAAATATAAAACACACATGTTTCCTAACCTCTCCTTGATTCTGACATTTGTTTTCTGATCAGCTTTTGACCGTCCAACTTGAATTAGTGATGTTGGGGCACACTAAAACCCAGTAGACACTGCATTAAGACCCTGGATTTCTTTGCTTATTTGTATATGGATCATATCAGCTCTTTTGGCCACAGCAGTAGTCCAGAAGGTAGCAATCAGGTGTTATCCATTTTGATTCCCAATTCTTTATTTACTCTTTCCAAGTTGGAGACCCTTCTCCTGTAATTAGAGCTGTCCCCTTGGCTAGTGGATGTAAGAGGTATTTGGCCATATTCAGACTCACTATTTGCTGCATCCAGATGACCAGATGATCTAGATTTTCCTTTCTCATTAATCACTCCCCAGACTTCATGCCACTATTACACCATCAGTAAAGCTTTTAAGTTTCATTCCAGCAGGTTAATATGGATCAGTGTTAAACACAACGTTAAGTAAGTCAATACCTTTTGCAGATACGATCCTGTTTACGGCTGTGGAGGAAGATGGTATTTTCACCAGAATGAGAACAACAACATGACCTTAGAAACTTCTTAAAAACTCTAAAATCCTCAAGCAATATAGTCTGCCAAGTTCTAAGGTCAGAGTCTCTCACTGAGGAGAAGATATGGAACAAGACAAGGCACTGAGAATTTTGTGAAGTTCTCAGGTTGCTTTGTCAATATTCCAATTCTCCTTTTCCAACCCTCCATCCAATATTATGGGTCGAAACCATCTGAAGGAATGAGCTGGAAAAGTCTGAAGGATAACTTGAAACTCTTCCTGCCCTCTGGAAAATTCTGAAATCCCTCCTATTTAATTACAACACAGCTTGTATAACACTTTGGCTGCCTTTCCTCCTCTGCTTTGTTTTGTTTGCGTTACTAAGAATATTTGCATGAAAACAGGATATTTGTTTATTAAGAGCTCATCATCTCCTGCTGTGTATTCTCCAGTTTAAGTCATATTCCTTAACATTTATTAGCAAAAGGAGACCATAAATCCTGTTTCCTGTAAAAGTGCCTAATAATAAAATGAGCAAAGAAACTAAAATGAAGTAGAGAGATTCAGGAAGAAAGAAAGAGTAAGTGAGAAGGAGAGACTACATACATGATAGGTGGTGTAACTTGTGTTTTCCTGGGGAAATGGCCTAAAATGTTCCCCATGACGTGTGAACTTTTCTTTAGCACTTCTTATCCACCTTTCTATTTCCAAGCAGGCATTTCTCAAACCGGGCAGACACACATAAAAATTCTATCTTGCCATCAGAAGACAAGTCAGTAACTCCTCCTCACCCCTTTTAGTTCTACTGATTTTCTCAACAAAGAATGCCAACCTACAGGAGGAATATGCAACATGGAAAAGAAGGATTCACACAGTGGGCACCATGGATATGGAATCGCAGAAGAAAAGATCTAAGTGCTTGCCAAGAAAGGACTAAGCAAACCTCAAGTGCAATCTTAGGTTTAGCTTCATACTGTCTTCTCATTTATCATTTTCCTTCAAAATATGGTTTGCATTTCCAAGATGTACTAGATTGATAGATTCCCACATGACTGAACATGTTTACAGTTTTGCAGGCTTTTTTTAGCTCTAAAATCTGCAAAGATCTACAAGTAGTTGGCTAGAGAAAATGAGCAAGGAACTATTCTGAAGTGCTAAGCAATAGTCCAAAGCATTCCCATACATAACACACACCCAAAAGATTTCCAGTTACCCCTTGCAGGATAAAAATGGAGACTACATAGAGTCACTAACCATTTTTAGGGCTATATATTTATAATATGTTGGGATATTTTTCTTCCAAACAGGAATCTAGGCATCAGAAAAATATGTAAGGAAAGGACTGGGAGTGATTCCACAGCTCTGGCATACAGTGCAACCAGTATTACATTATCATCTCTTCAGAGATGTTATGCTAACAAAAATCTAAAAATAGAATAAATATTGCCTTTTCAAAATTGGGTGATCAGATTCATAGGGTGTTAAAATGCATCTATCTAGACTGGTCCCAGCTAGTATGAAGGCAAGGACCTATTTACTTAATAGAATTATTTTAAATGCTATCTAAGAATGAATTCTTTTTATTGGTTTCACAGGAAACTGGCATGTCCATTGTATCCTTTCTCTTTCCTTTGTCTTTCTTGAAACATTACTTTGTTTTGCCTAAACTTAGATTCAAGCTCAGCTGTCATTTTAGACCCAAACCACATATTTTCATTGATGTAGGGATGAATTCTGCAGTTACATGAAACTTCTCTTCGCTATGTGAAAGATTCACATGCACAAAATGAGTACTAAAATTCTGCCACTTAAAACTCTCACTGGTACAGGGAGCTTGACAAGAGAAAACAAGAAACTTGGTAATTCCCTATCAGCCCAAATACATGAGCAACATTTGTGGCACCTGTTTTCATGTGATGTTTCTTAGCTTCTCAGGTCTATCCAAAGTGTTGTGATGGACCAAAACCCAGGTTAAGGTGCTGTCTCTCACAATATCCACTACTAATTGTAAAAAAACTCATGTTAGCCTAATACGAATAAACCCCCTGCACAGAAAAGTCAATTAACAAAGATAATAAAGCTAAGTGCCTGTAATACACCAGATATATATAGATAGATAGATAGATAGATAGATAGATAGATAGATATACTTTTACAGCTGCATATACACAAATACATACTAAAAGACATACAAGTGGAACACATATACAATGACAACCTATGGCCCAGATGTTTGGTTCTGTAGTACTCACTGCTCATCGTCACACCCATTTCTTTTGTCCTGTTCAGTGAATCAAATGCTCTTGCTGAGACACAAATCTCAAATCTCTTGCCTGGGAGAGCTGATCTCCCACACAGGGAGGATCCTGGGATGAGCTCCCTTTAAGAAACCCAGATAAATGGACAGAGAGGGTGTTGCAGGGAATTCCAGGAGCTACCCCAGGAGAAGCAGCCAGGTCAAGACTGTGCTCTTACTTTACAGCTTAAAAAGCTTGCAAAAAGCAACCAGGGATACCTTCTCTTATTCCATTTGCTTCCTTTAGGAGGGCTGAGGACAAGACCTCTACTGACAGTTTCTTACCTTTAGTGGTCTTTCCATTCTCACTAGGACACAGACAGAGAGGTATAGGCTAAAACACGGATTGCTCAAATTTTAATCAGAGACTTGACTATCTGCCAAACCATCCCAGAATTGGTAAGGAATCAAAAGGTCTTAAATCATGTTTTAGACACTGGCTATAAATCATTTGGACTTTACATTTATAATAAACTAGATGCTTTATATTTTCATATATAAAACTCCATCAGTAACAACTCAAGCCAAATGCTCGCTAAAACCAAATTATTCCCATGACTAGAAGTGCAGATTTTTAAATGTAGTTGAACAGAATTTGAACAAAAGGAGTCATAGCACCATTCCAAAATTGTAACTGGCAAATTGTAGAGAAAAAAAAGAACTTGTTAGTCTCAGATACCTGCTGTGAGAATCCTAAATCCGTGTTTATACTACTAAAATACAATGTACTTACTTTCAGAAGCAATGAGACTCTACAAGTTCCTCTGCAGAGATCTAAAGAGCTTGAATAATCATCATTTAGGATAATCTCAGCTTTAGAGCTCTTGCTAATTTCCACTGTAAGGATATGAAGTGCTAACTATTATGTCTGATGCATCTTGTTGGGAATTTGGGACCCGCATGACTTATGTTAAATAATATTTGTATACTCCATGTTTTTGTTGGACTCACCTACACATCTGCCTTGTGCCAGAATGGGGAGAAATTTAAAAAACATTTAAAGGGATCCTCAAGCTCTCAAGCAATTTACAATCCTGAGTATTTTCTCATTACTTGACTCCAGCAAAAGAAGGCTCATGGAGGCACGGAAACAGGCACCATATTCTATTTCAGAAAGAATAACAACCATCACAACCACAGAAAAGAGATTCTTTTGCACTGTGGCATGAGTAGCAGAGATTACAGTCTATGACATAGGCCAAGATGGAAGGATACACATTTTTGCCTGGGTGCTCACCCACACCCCTCTGAATCAGCATCTTCAGTGTTTTAAGACCAGACCTTACAGCAGGATCTGCCTGTCCAGACTCCCATTCCCACGTGGCATCTCATTAAGTTCAATGGGACTGTGCATTGTTCCAATATTTAGAAACACTATTCCAGTGTCTAGAGTTTTTATCTCTGAACAATATCTAATCAAGGCATACACATATGTCTTGAATCAGATTCTACCAAAAATATCATTTAAATATTTGCTGGAGAACATACTAACTTTGATATTGTATTTTTCTACAGGTTTCTTTCTTGTGTCTTGCAAACCAGTGGCAAAATAGAGATAGGTAAACTTGAAGGATTTTCCTTAAGATTGATTTTCCTCTTCAAGACAGCTTCAAGCTTCTTAATCATCCAAAATGATATTAGAAAAGAAGGCAACACAGATCCCAAACTCTGAGTAGAAATATGCAATCTTGAAGTTGAAACTAGAGCTCTCTAAAAGCATTCTTTTACTAAGGATAAGCACATACAACCAACAGAAAAACTTCTCAAGGTAAAAATTTGCTGCTGAGGACCCAAAGTCCACACACTAAGCACTTGAAGGGCAGGACTATGAGTCTTGCTGATTTTTTTGCTTGGCTGGTTATTTGTTAAACTTTGGACCAGTCAGGTCCATGGCCTGAAAGCCCTCTAGCAGCTGGAGTGCATTAGCTGCAACGCTGGAGTCTATGTTCCAGCATAGTTTCATCAGAAAGGAATCCTGTTCACCTGCTCCAAGACCTTTTGCCAACGCATATCAAAACAAGGTAAGTGTGGACAACTGGTAAATTCTTTTCAAAAGTCATGAGCTGGACTAAAACATACAGGTAGATGTTCCCTGTGCATATGCTTTGCAGTGTGGAAGCTGGCAGAGATCACTGACCCAGTGTTTCATACGACAATGCCACCATTGATATGGCCTTCCTATTTAAAAAAAACCAAATCATATGACTAGAATACTAAGATAAAGTTATTCTTTCCCTATAGCGCAGTTCTTCCAAACACCAATTTGTCTGGCTTCATCATGCCTGCTATGTAAATGTAAATGGAAACTAGAGATAGCCAAGCAAGTATGAAACAAATAAAGTGATCAGTTACATAACCCTTCTGTTAAGTTATAATCACAAAATGGGAAAGTCTGAGAAATCTTACACTAAGTGTTTCCTCTACTGTTTCCTTCCAATCTTCCTTGCAAGCAACGCACATTAACTCTGGTGTCATATCAGGAGACAACACATTTACCTCAGTTTATTTACCCTATTCAGGGAAAGAAATCTAATTAAAAAAAATCTTCATATTCAAGCAATATGGCATAATGAAGCAGATTGTATCCCTGTAGGTGTTAGTATGTAAAACCAAAGGTAACAGTGACCTTTTTTTAAAATTAAAGGAAAACTGAAAATGTCTCCATACACCCTTCTCTGTAAAATCTAAACATCTGCTCAAGATCCTGATGCAGTAACACAATATGTCTGCAGCATTCCTAGTTATGAATAAATGCATCTTAAAACACAATACTGCAAAACCCACTCCTCCTCCATTTGCCTGCCAAATTCAGAGTTCAGAAATCTCTGACCTGGGTCCTCTAATCAGTTTCTGGCCCTCTTGCCTCCCTTGGGAGCTGCAAAGGTGGAGGGAGCTGGCTGTGGCCAGCATTGCTCCCTGCTCTAGCAGGAGTGCCCTCACTGGCACACGAGTGCCAGATCCAGAAACACATTGTGCTTCCCACTGTCAGCCCTGACAGAGGAAGAGGTCTTGGAGGAAATAGAAGACACAGTAGGGCTGTGGCTGATCTACCAGAGCCGAGGGAGGGGATCCCCTTGGAGGACTGGAATGTATCTGCACAGCTCAAACCTGCCACGAATTTTGTTTGGTAAACGAGAATCCAGGCAGTAAAGATGTCAAAATCACCTTATGGAAAGAACACCTTTGACTATGGTCAAAGGTATCCTCTAAATACAATATCAAGGGCTTAACAGCTATGGAAGCCCGAATGCTATCTTCAGCATACTTTATTATATCAAAAAGAACAATTACAGCAAATACAGCCTTGAATCCTTGAAATGAAAAAAAAAAATTTAAAAATTGGATTTTACTTATTTGTGGGCTAGTCCCAGATGAAAAACAATTTAACTCACTGCTCTTACAAAGAGACAAGGACTGTGGCCTTTGTTGCCTGAGGCTGCGATGCAAGCTCGTGGAACTGTCTTGAAACTCTTCTTTAGTGATGTCATGATTGCTTGATTCAGATTTGGCTTAGTCAGTGACATTTCTGTACATTATTTCATGGATCACAGCTGTGTACCAAGGTAAATGTATGGCAAGATTCCTTATTTGATGCTTAATATCCACACACCTTGTGACTATCACAGTATTAAAGCAGCTGCTCTAACAAGAAACACCTTTAAGTTTGGAAGGCTTTTTAGCTGACTCCAATTTGTTTATCCCTGATAAATTATTTCTGATTTGTTATTTAGTTTGGGTTATAGAGTTATCAGCTCTTCATGAAAGGGCTAACTCCCCAAACCTGCTATTTTTCAAGGGGGCAGGGGTATTTTGTTATTGTGTTCCACTTCATTCCCTTTTGTTTCATTTTTCTCTTGGTAGAAGACTCTGCCAAATATTTCAAAGCCCTTCTTGGCAAGTAATAAAATAATTTGGACAGAATATACTGCAATTAGAATTTTTTGGCAGGTTTCATATTTTGGATGCTGATGAGAAGAGTATCAGTTTTAGCGTACTTGACCAGTTCATTATTTCAGATAATTTCCTGCCACACAGCACCATTGCTACAGATTGTGTTTGGTTGAAAAACCAGCAAGGAAACATATCCCAGTTTCTGGGTATTTTTGAGTGCAGATAACGTTAAATAAATTGTTTTTTCTCCTTCATCTGTCATTCACTCTAACTCATGAAATCTTATTTCTCTCCTTAACATTGTGTATCCAAAAACTGTTTCTTACACTCCAGAATGTAATATCATGTCACTTATTATACAAGAAAAGGTTGTTACACAGAGGAACACATTTGCATTGCTGTTATTAAGGGCCAAGTTCAATTATTCCCTCTTTTGCTTGGATTTGGCACCACAAAAATCTATGTACATTCCAGTAAGACAAGTTTTTTTGTTTATTCTTTTGGGAGTGGGGGGCTTTAGACAAGGGCTGTGACCTTCTGCACTTTTCTGCACACCAGAAGTCATAGGTTTTTATTGGATCCTGTTCTAAATTTGTGTCAGCACTTCCTTTATGAATCCTTATTTTGATATGGATTATAAACTGTTCATAACAAAATCCATCCCAGACTAAAAGTCTGTTTTGTTGGCATGGAGAGTGTTAAGCACCAGACTCGATGATTTGGTATTTCTAGACCCTAAGATTACAAACAAAACACATCTTGTGAGAGTTCAGAAACACTTTTCACCGGTCAGAGATTTGTTCTCTGTATGCTTTACAGCTAAAGTATCAGGCAAGCTGTTTGCTGGAGTGTTTATTCCCCTACACAGCTTTTCCAATAAAACCTTCCAACGAAACCATCAGTGACAGACCACAATGCACGACATCCTATTATGCAATTTTCTCCCCCTGCTAGGAGAAGTCCTAGTGGTTTGTGTTCCTTCTTCCTCACAGAGTTATCACCTTCAGAGAAAAAGACTCATAATACTAAATCAGGGTCAGAGAGCACTGAGAGGAAAAAGGGGTCAAGATCCATGTCCTCATTGTCAGGGAGACTTGTTTTTCTTAAACTTTCTGCCTACATTGTGGTATTTCACAATAAAAGAGAATTGCATTTTTTTACCTGTCACTCTAGACAACATTGCTCAAGGATCAGCACCTGGCTTGGCAGCATTCGCAGTTCTTCAGCTCCATCTCCAACACATGCCATGACTCCTTCTGCAAGTGGAGATGTATTGAACAGACCTTTATAATGCAATTAAGGAATATGTGAGACAGTTCTAAAAGTGTAGCTTTTCCCCCCTTCTTTGTTTTCCTGTCCTCAGAAAATATGCATCTGCTTTGGGAAGGCAAAACTTGGTCTGTTAACACCATAACCAGTGACTTCTTCAAAACTGCTTCATTGCCAATGATCTCACACTGCAGGGCAATGTAAGGAAGCATGCTGGACTTTCACAGTGTACTTCTTGATCACAGAGTAGCTTTGCTGTTTTCCTGTCTGTCCTCCACACGCTTTTAAGCACTATTACTATGTTCAAGGAAAATGCACACAGCCCTCACCGTGAGCTGTGTATTCCCTACCCAGCAAAATGAGTTTGACTGACAACACAGCAATACACAGAAGTCGTGCAACAGCTCCAGGAATAATCAGCTGCCTCTGAGAGGCCTCAAAGAGAAGGACAACAAGCACATCTCAGCAATTTGCAAAAGTTCAAAGCTAATAATAACTTTAAAGACAAAAGTTCATTATGGAAAATGTATGGAGAGCTGACACTGATCAGTACACAATTTTATAAGAAACAAGAAGAGAAATCCACAAGAATCCATAGCACTGTTCACAGGATTGCACTGAGTTCAGCTCTGTGGAAGCACCACACTGGAGTCCCATGCTGCAGGGAGAGCCATTCGTGTGGTCCCTGCTGGTGGTGTTTTCACAATTCTCGTAATTAATTTGATATGAGCGTTCCTGGCAGTGTTGGTGGCTGAGTACTGCAGAAGCTGGATAACACTTCACTGATGATTTGCAGAAACCCTTGTATGTTTATATCTCCAGCAGACCATCAAATCCACAAAACGCTTTGGTCAGTTTAATAATTATCCTGGGAAGCAAAGCAGGGCTGCCATTATCAAGATGCTAGCTTCTGCCTAATGATTTAAACCAGCTTTCATTCTTTGGGGTGACAGATGTGCTTGAACATTATGCAGAATGCATTACTTCCATAATGGGATTGTGACTTGTTATTGATCTCCATCGCTTTCATCACCACATTCACGTCAGCTATTTATGTCAATCTCAATAACTAGTCACATGTATGTCTATCTGTGTGGCTACATGAAGACTTTCAAGAAAACTTGTGAATCTTGTTCATTGCATTCCGCCTTCTGTTTCATTAACTCTGTTTTACACTGTTTGCTTCTTAAAATAAAGCAAAGATTTTTATTTTTCTTTTTTTTTTCTGTTGTTGAATATTAACGCCTTCATTGAAACTCTCATAATTGTTGACCTTCTGTAAGGGAATGTTTTCCCTTAGCAGCATTCAGATCTCAGGGAGTTGGTGCAATCTTAGATTTCAAATTAGTGTCATCGCATACAATCAGTAGGGGAAGAAAATCCATGTGTTTACAGTAGCCACACTCAAAAGAATTAAAACAAAGTTTAAGTATGCATGGTTATAATTGTGACATTTCCCACTGAAAATACCAACCCCAGTTAGACCCCATGGAATGCAGAGAACGGAAAAAAGCAACACAAAAGAATGTCAAATGAATTGCATAACTTCCACCCATGTCTTCAGCTTTCTTGTTTAAATGAGGATAAGCCAGGCTCTTAACAAAATCCATGAGATTTACCTGTCCCACACCTGCAAGGACCTGGGCTTCTCATCTTTGCATAGTTTCAGCTCCTGATGTTTCACCTTTTCCTGCATGCATTGTGATAGAATAATAAACAGAGCTGGAACTGCAACATTTTTCAAAGTTTTTCCTTTTTTCTTCAGTTTTCCTTAAATCCAAGGCCAAATGTATGATTAAAATAAAACAATTATACAAACCCCTCTGTATTTTACTAAAGAAAAGGCAACACTCATGCATACTAATGACAACTGGAAATATAAATCACAAACAATGGTGCATTCCCCAAAAAGACAAAATTCTCCAGAAGACTGAAGATGGAGTCTAAACTGCAACTTCCTCTCCTAAACGAAGGAAAAACTTGCTTTTCCTTTGTATTATTTCATAAACATGTACATGAACAGAGGTAATTTCTGGTGCTCACTTCATGCTTCAAGCAAAGGAATTTTCCTCTGCACAGAGTACTGTACACTTCACATACAGAATCTAGCAAAACCTCATGATCTCAATAAAGACAATTATATACAATTGCATATAATATAAAATAAAGAGAGAGGATTTCAAATCTATCATGGCCTGCTATACCAAACACACAAGGTGTCACATATTTTAGTTTTCTTTCAGAGACCTCTATCATGACATTGCTGCTAAATTATACTGAAGTTACACTGTGAGATGTACAAAGAAATGAGTTAAATGCTGGTTCACAGAACTCCACAACATCGGGAAAATCTGGCATTGAACCCACGCTGGCTCAAAAGCAAACTTTCAAATTGAAAAGGGAGGCTACACGATTAGTCATCCTCTGTAATTAGGAGGATGATGATGCAGTCTACTGTAGATGACCTTCACTAAGTCACTGTAATTGTGAAACATTGTGTCTTTAGCTAAAAAAGCACATAATTCTTGCCATAAGACTGTCTTTCCCCGGAATAACTTTCATTTTTGCCCCAGATGAGTATTTTTGGACGAAATCTGTTTCAGTTTTCAACTCTAGAATGAGTTAGTTCAACCTGATCCTTTTTCTACCCGCTGGATGAAACCATTCTGTGTTTTTAGGATCAGACTGAGGCACTTTAGTGAAGGTATACCACAACACACCACGTTTCCTCCTGTCTCCAGTCTCAAATCATGATCTGCCTCTCTTGCACTTTAAAGCAACACGCTCCTATCGTAAACCTTCAAGAATTAACATCAATGAAATTTCCCTTCACTGGGCTCATTTCACTACAATTTTCCAGCTATTCTGTCCCTCATGGTCTCTCCCTACACCCTCTAGAATGTGACCATGCTGTCCCAGTGCAGGCCATCTCCCTCACACTCCACCCAGAGGGAGAAGCATGCTGCAGAAGACTGAAGAAATGCTCACAGTACACACAGTGTGCTGCGATTTGCAATCTCCTTCGCTCCTGAGGAAGTCTAGCCCAAGGCCAGACTTGCATGCAAGCAATTTTTATGCATTTATGCAGTACCAGACTTCTGTGGCAAAGGGCCAAACATAGCTGTGCCTCATTCCAGACTCCATACAGACTATGGTATCAAACCCATTGACACCGTTTAAGAGGGTACATGTTAAAAGGTCCGAAGAGAAATGTAAAGTAAAACGTGTGGCCTCCATATGCAGCTCTGTGCCCCAAACAGGCAAGGATGGAAATCTCTGGTTTCTCAGCAGTTGAAAGGAAAGGCCCGGGATCAGAAACCTGAAGTCCACTACGTCCCAATGCCTGCTATTTTCCACAGGCTGGCTGTAAGTCTTCAAAAAACACCTCGCACTTGACAGGGATTAATTGCAGATTAGTCTTTCTGACCTGAGACAGAACTTCAGAGAAATACTGAATAATATCCCCTGTAGCTGTAACAGACTAACATGAAACTGCAGACCTTGGGGAAAAAAAAAATACTCAGCTGAGTAGAAGAATAACTACAGAATATCCTTCAGTAGATCCTGTGTAGGATGGGGTTTACATCTAGCCAGGCTCTTCAATAAACATTCTGTAACCACAGTCAGTCCAGTTCCAGGAGCTGCCATCCCACTGGTGAAGAAAGTGAAATTTGTCACGTACACTCGAGACTGCCTCACTGTAAAAGGATGTACCCTACCAGTTGATTCAAGTAACCTACAAAGTTCTCTTTCCAAAACACTGGACGTACTGGCTTCTGCTGAACAGGGGAATAAGAAAGTATTTTTCTCTGTTCGTATGTGGGTGGAAGGAGGCTGAAGCAGTTTGGGTATTTCTAGGTAGAAACAAAACGAAAAAGGAAAAAGGAAAAAGGAAATCAATACTTCCAAACCTTCCTCTGTCCTCAGTCTATTCTACCTACTGCCACAACACAAGCACCCTACAGAGTGCTTTCCTGCACTGATAAAGAGAACCTTTCTGTGACGCATGCACAGAGATGCTTGGGCCAGTTAGCAACTCCTGGAGTTACCCCATTTTCAGGGTGTTTATGGATTCTGGATGGCAGGTTGGCATCAGCTACAGCCAGCTGAAGTAAACTGAGCTAAGAATTTCCTCTAGAAGAATGAGAAATGAGTAATCTCATGGCAGTGAGTTCGGGGGCCCAAAGCACTCTTCTATAGGGTCTCTGCTCCGTTTTGGCCCTGTCCTGACCAGAGCTCGTGTTCAACTGTTGAAAACGCCCTATAATTGTAAGCCTGAGCAACAGATGAGTTTATTTGACTTACACCATATGATGAAAAGACACTGAGCCAGATTAGATAGCTTAGTTTACAAACGATAAATGAGGTCATTTGACCCAGAAATCTTTGCTTAAAAGTTTGCCCAAGCAGAACATATGGAATATGCACATAAACATATAAAACATAAAAAATAAAAAATGCTTTCCCATGCGTTCTCAAAGGTGTTTCACAAATATGCACTTTTTTCCACACAAAGCACCATATTCATCTGTGCTTGCATAAATAAAATTGGCAATGTTGTCTGAAAGGTACCTGAAGGTATCAGTGAGGGTTGCTGGTACTTTTGTAATTTCTACAGGTGTAGTTTAAGCACAACTGTTTGCAAGTCTGTTTAGCCCGGATATAATTGTATTCAATCAAAAAACTTCTCAGCAATGCAGGTAATAGAAGCTCTTTCCACATTTGGAGGAAATTATGGTGGTTTTTACCTTATAAAGGTGGTTTTTACCTTATAAGAAAACAGTCCATCTTAAGTTTCTTTCAGGAGTTTGCATTTGTCTTCCAATATTCCTCCCTGAGAGAACATCCAGAACTAGAGAACAGCTCTGTATTATGTTTATGCATTATCTGAGAGCACACTGCAAGTTATTACAATTTTTACTATCTGAAATGATTTAATGGTCACCCACAAATTGTGCAACTGGTTACCTAATAATACATCATGTGACTTTCTCTTCCTTGATTAGATTAAGCAAATCTGAGCCAGGGGCTCAAAATGTGCTTTCCATGAGTGTTCTTATGAACAAAAAGGTACTTTCACTAATATTCACAGAAGAAAATAAAAGCCCCAGGTCAGGAAATCACTAAAGCATGTGTTTAATTCCTCCTCTCCTTAAGAGAGGAGTTATGCTCACACTTAAGTTGCATTGCTTAACTGCTGTCTGAATGCTTTTCTGAATTAGAACCAACGAAGAGGCAGCCACAGTTCAGTCATCTTTAAACACTAAAAATGGTTTAAAGAGAATGAAGTCTTCTAATTTATTGCAGCAACCATGCCCTTTTAAAAGTTACTAATTTTGCATTTTTCTAACCTCCAATATTCAGTTAATTCAGCCCTCTGTCCTTGAATTCTTGTGCCCTCTTGTGCTTGAAACACGCTTAATAGGATAGCCTCCATATGCCCTATTAGACAAAATTTGTGTTTTAAAGCTAGATCCAAGAGTAATTGAAGTTAATGGAAAGATTTAATTGTTTTCAATGAGAGTTGGATGAAGAACTGATAGTTTAACTCTGGACACTCTCTTTTGAACATTCTCACCAAGGTGCTGATCCAACTCCCAGTGAAGTCAATAGAAGGATTTGTGTTGGGATTTGGATAATAACACTGTTCTTCTTGGAGTCAAATCCCCTTTGTCAATATGCACATGCACAAATACAAAGACATAAATGAAAACAAATGTTTGGCAACTTGTGACAGAAAGTCCAAATCTGTATCTGTGTGTTTGGGCCAAACCAAAATTGTTACGCTTGACAAAAACATCATTATGCTGATCTGGTTTTGGTTTTTGCTTACTAGTAATTGTTTGGTGAGCATAAATCTAACTTCTCATATTTTATTTTTTTGCATAAATGTATTCTACTGTCACTGTAGACCATAAAATGAGAGGGATTTCTATGTAAAACTCTCTGTTCAGACTTGTCATAACTTTGACAAACATAATCCTTTCAGACCAGAATTTTCCATGCTTGGTCTCCATCAAGAGCAATTCTGTTTTTGCCAAGTATGAAGAAGTTTGCTTCAGCTCCTTCTTAGTTTCCAAAATACAAAAGGTTTCTCATTTAGGATCGATCCTACACTCAAAACAAAAGGGATGTGGGCTGGATTCCCAGAGGTGCGGCGCTCTCACAGTTCTCATTGGCTTTAGTGTTTCTAAAATCAGCTTCTGTGTTTTTAAAACAAGAATTCCAAGCGGATGAGGGAATTCTGACTTGGACACAGCGAGCCAAGCGGAGCCTTGGCTAGCAGAGCTGCAGCGAGTAGAGATGTTGCTGATTGCTTCATCTGCTGAGCGCGTGCGTTACGTGCCACGCGTTTGTCGTGCTCTGTGCTAACAGAGCCGTGCTCGTGGTAGCACACAAGGACAAGAACAAGGTGGACATTGAAGGGAAGACAAAGGGATGGGAAATCTTCCAATCCTTTGCAGACCTCTGTGGGGGAAGACAAAGGGATGGGAAATCTTCCAAACCTTCACAGATCTCTGCGTTCAACGCAAGTGAAGCAGCCTTTTCTGCTATAGAGATAAACAATTCCACAATTTATGCCCACAACAACTCAGGCCATTCCATGCCCCTGAACAGAGAGATTTTTAAGACCCAGTGACAAAAGAATTGGTTCAGCACCTAGCACCTTTTCTAGAATGGTGCAGGCACTCTGGTATTTTAGGCTAAAATGATCCTTTCTGGGTTGTGCTATCCTTCCAAGTACTAGCTCAGGCTACTCACTAAACACTGAGGCCATCCTGCAGTTACTTAGCTTGTGTTCTCCAAGACACTGTGTTGCTGTAATTTTTACTGCATGAAGCAAATATCATCAGATTATCCATCTCACTGTGTTCTCAAGAGATTAGGTGGCCACCTTTAAAGTACATCCATATCCCCTTATGATGATAAGGACATGAGAAATACATAGATGTTGAAAAGTACCACCTAAACGCTAAAGGTCAGTGAACAAGCACCAAAAAATTCAGGTGAGACTGGCAAAGTAAGAACCCAATCCCCATGGTTTGAAAAGAACTTGTTTTAATTAACTCATCAGTAACATAACACAGAAAAGCTTCTCCCTATTCATTCTCTAGCTAGCATAGGCAAAAAATATTTCCCTCAANAATTTTCCATGCTTGGTCTCCATCAAGAGCAATTCTGTTTTTGCCAAGTATGAAGAAGTTTGCTTCAGCTCCTTCTTAGTTTCCAAAATACAAAAGGTTTCTCATTTAGGATCGATCCTACACTCAAAACAAAAGGGATGTGGGCTGGATTCCCAGAGGTGCGGCGCTCTCACAGTTCTCATTGGCTTTAGTGTTTCTAAAATCAGCTTCTGTGTTTTTAAAACAAGAATTCCAAGCGGATGAGGGAATTCTGACTTGGACACAGCGAGCCAAGCGGAGCCTTGGCTAGCAGAGCTGCAGCGAGTAGAGATGCTGCTGATTGCTTCATCTGCTGAGCGTGTGCGTTACGTGCCACGCGTTTGTCATGCTCTGTGCTAACAGAGCCGTGCTCGTGGCAGCACACAAGGACAAGAACAAGGTGGACACTGAAGGGAAGACAAAGGGATGGGAAATCTTCCAATCCTTTGCAGACCTCTGTGGGGGAAGACAAAGGGATGGGAAATCTTCCAAACCTTCACAGACCTCTGCGTTCAACGCAAGTGAAGCCGCCTTTTCTGCTATAGAGATAAACAATTCCACAATTTATGCCCAGAACAAGGTGGACATTGAAGGGAAGACAAAGGGATGGGAAGATCTCTGCGTTCAACGCAAGTGAAGCCGCCTTTTCTGCTATAGAGATAAACAATTCCACAATTTATGCCCAGAACAAGGTGGACATTGAAGGGAAGACAAAGGGATGGGAAATCTTCCAAACCTTCACAGATCTCCTATAGAGATAAACAATTCCACAATTTATGCCCAGAACAAGGTGGACATTGAAGGGAAGACAAAGGGATGGGAAATCTTCCAAACCTTCACAGATCTCTGCGTTCAACGCAAGTGAAGCAGCCTTTTCTGCTATACAGATAAACAATTCCACAATTTATGCCCACAACAACTCAGGCCATTCCATACCCCTAAACAGAGAGATTTTTAAGACCCAGTGACAAAAGAATTGGTTCAGCACCTAGCACCTTTTCTAGAATGGTGCAGGCACTCTGGTATTTTAGGCTAAAATGATCCTTTCTGGGTTGTGCTATCCTTCCAAGTACTAGCTCAGGCTACTCACTAAACACTGAGGCCATCCTGCAGTTACTTAGCTTGTGTTCTCCAAGACACTGTGTTGCTGTAATTTTTACTGCATGAAGCAAATATCATCAGATTATCCATCTCACCGTGTTCTCAAGAGATTAGGTGGCCACCTTTAAAGTACATCCATATCCCCTTATGATGATAAGGACATGAGAAATACATAGATGTTGGAAAGTAGTACCTAAACTCTAAAGGTCAGTGAACAAGCACCAAAAAATTCAGATGAGACTGACATAGTAAAAACCCAATCCCCATGGTTTGAAAAGAACTTGTTTTAATTAACTCATCAGTAACATAACACAGAAAAGCTTCTCCCTATTCATTCTCTAGCTAGCATAGGCAAAAAATATTTCCCTCAATAGGTTTATTTGTTGTAGCAAGAGGGCTTGGGTTATCTTCTATGTGTTTTGCCTGTGTTTGTTTTTAAACCAAGTCCATAGAGCCTGGAAAATCTGTGAAATGATAATTACAAAATATAAAGTTGCAATGAGAATTTGGAATTATGTTAAAAGGTGACGAAGAAAATATTTGGTAAAGGGATACTAAAAGGGACTAAAGTGACTGACAATCAAATCCATGGCTTGAAAGTAGAAAAGTCAGAGTTAAGAGAAGGAATTCCACCTCCATAGACAGAAGACAGGATAGAGTAATTCAATAGGAAAGGACCTACAATGTTCACCTGCATATGTGATAGGTCCAGCTGCAAAGGTGATAGTGATTTGAAGCCATCTGCAGCTGGAGAGAGAAAATAATATAGATCACACCAAAATCCTGTAGTTTGAGTAGCCGCTTATAATTTATGGATGAAAACTGGGTCCCTGAAAGAGTTCACCAGACTGCTGTGGTGTTTATCTAAGCTTTTGCTTGTTTTATAGACCTCACTACTGCTTTTAATGACACAAAGAAAACAAATTAAAATAAATGAAAAGAAAAACGTCCCCTAGCAATAAATAGGCTGTGAATTACAGAACAGCAGTAGCTGCTTTCAAAGGCTAGACTGGCAAACGCACACATGCTGTAACAGCCCCAGGGGCTGACAGATGCCAAAATGTCTGGATGATCGGCTCATTCATCCCCAGGCAGGTACAGACAACAGCTCCTCTCCAAAGGGGAGGCTGCATACTGTGCTGACATCCACTCAGATGACTGAAATCCCACCAGGATTTCTGTGCCACACATTTTTTAGCCTGAGGATCAGAGGATGATTTTAAGGCATTTCTCCAATACCTGATTTACAAAAGGCAGCAAAAACAGAGAAGAAAGAGGAGTTGCCCTTTTAAATGCATCTCTAAATTCAGTTATCAAAGTTGTGCTCAGCTTTGTAGTTTTTCCAGACTCATCACTTACCTCAAAAAGCCAAAAATATATCACTGAGGGAAAACAAAAGGAAAGCCTTTTTCCAGAAACAGTTATTCCAGAAGGGGTACATTATCATGGTAAAGAGAATTTACATTTTATATTTCTCAAATCTTGATTAACTTGATCACCTGCTATGAAACTCCCTAACATCTACTGAATCAGGTGGGTAACTTTAGCCTAACTCCTAATTTAAGTCTGAAAACTGTTTTCTGTACCCACTGCGCATTTCAAATGAACTCAAAACCAGATATGAGAACTCAATATATTTCTTGGGGAACCAGCAGTGTTCTTTGTATTTAACCCTGTGACCTATGCCTCTGCATGGGCTAAATCTCACCAGCCTCTGTGGGAGGAAGATTTAAGCCCCGAGCCACACTCTCACAGGACTGGAGGGGCCTGTCTTTAGCAGGATGAAATTAAGCACACACAATGTTTGAGAAAGTTCAGATTGGTAAACTTGGCAGGACAAAAGGACAAGTCTCCAAACTTGCTTTACTTAGCAAGATTTGGGAGAAATGCGCCGACTGTACATTCTCTACCCTCATTATATTCTGGGAGTTTTGATTTCCTCTGTTGCTCCCTAGCCACAGATAGGTATCTAAACACGGGGAAGGCAGAGTGTTTTCACAGCTGCTAGAACCGTGTTATACCTATGGACTGCAGGCCACACAGGGGGAGCACAGTCACTCGACTATTAAAATAATAAGATGTTGCTTAAATCAATACGTTTTAATTGTGTTGCTTAACATTCCTTCTCTACCTTGAAAAAAAGATGTTGCTAGCAAAAGGACAGTAGTTAGATTCCTTTGGGGGCATCAGAGCAGAAAAGAATAGCATCTTATGAAACCTCTAACACTTGTAGAGCTTTGACAGTGTACACATGCCTCTGCATTTCAAAATGTACCAATGCCTCCCAAAAATCTAAGCACCTGGTAGGGCAAAATGGAATGTCAGGAATTACTTTTTTCCCTTCTGAAGTATCACTAAGAAGATGAAGAAGAAATAGAGGTGTCCAAAATCTGAGACTTCAGTTTTTTCCAAATGAGAGACATCATGCCCTTCACAACTGAATATTGCACTTAAAACATCTGTATTTCACTTGAGAAACAAACTACCTGCATTTGATTTAGGGCTCAGTGTATTTCTAGCACATTCAGAGTCTCACTTCACTGTCTTATGTTGGCTCATATTGGCCAATGCCATATGTGCAGTGGCCTAAAAGAGCACTTATTGCCCTTTATCTATGGAAGGGCAGATTAGCATCACAAAAATGGTCTTGTAACTGATACTGTTGGCAGTGCCAGATGAAAGACAATGATTCTGAAACACTTAAGAAGCTATTGCCCAAATCTGCAACTTCTGGAAATTCATGTAGGTCCCTTACAATGAATGGAGTTTTGCCAATAGGCCAACTGATGACCTGCCTGTTAAAACGAAAGAAATCCAGCCTTGATCATTCTTTTATTGTTCTGATTCTTTTGCAGATTTTGAAAAAGTAACACAACTGCTTAAAATAACCCCACCATTTATTATTCCAGGAGCAGTGTTTTCTTAATTATACTGTCAAAGTGTGTCTGGAATTCAGAAACACAATTTATTTTCCCACAACACGCCAGGCAATCAAAAAAGTTACATTCCATATCCAGAACAAAAAATCATGGCTGTTACAAAACAAGAAAAAGTAAATCATAAAAAAAAAATACTGCTAAGGCTAAAAATCTATAAAATAACACTGACCTTTTTACATACCTCATAAACAGCACAGAGAAATTCCTGCTTCTGCCAAACACTCCAGTTTGCAACGGTGTTCCAAATTTTCATTAGCACAGCAACCATGCTGCCTGATATCCAGTGGCTCAAACTGTTTCCTCACTCTTCCTTCTGAAAAAAGAAAAAAGAGAGAAAAAAAATTTAAAAACAACCAGACAGGTTTATTTTATATCAATATGACACCCCTACATAGTGAAACATCTACAAGTGTTACAGCTGAAATGTGTCCAACCCAGAAGTACAGGTTCTAACTCAGATTTTGGAAAAGACTGCCTTAGAGATAAGCCCTTTCCTTAGAAAGAAATGCCCCAACAGTAGCCATTTACCACCTATGAGGCCATCAGTGATTTAACTCTACCATCTTTTCCCAGAAATCCAGTGGCAAGACAAATAAAGATTCCTTCTCTTTTTTTTTTTTATTCCAAGTGAAACCTAGTGACGAGCAGCATGAGGAGGATGCAGAATGTTTGGCTCTGCAACATATTTCCTCATTAGAAACACAGAAATCAGAAACAACTCTGGGACTACTGAATCCAGTCACCTGTTGTCACAGGCAGCCNCTCTGCATCCCCCGTGGATCCCCATGGCCTGCAGGGGCACAGCTGCTTCACCATGGTCTTCACCATGGCCTGCAGAGGAATCTCGGCTCCGGCACCTGGAGCACCTCCTCCCCCTCCTTCTTCACTGACCTTGGTGTCTCCATGTTGTTTCCCTCACATGTTCTCGCCTCCTCCTCTTCTCTGACTAGAATCCCAAAATCTTGTGACTTTGTTTTGATTGTCTTCTTAAATATGTCATCACGGAGGCGTTACCAACTTCTCTCATTGGCCCAGTTTTGGCCAGCAGCATGTCCATCTTCAGAGCCATCGGCCATTGGCTCTGCCGGACATGGTGGGGAGCTTGCAGCAGCTTCCTCACAGGAACCGTCTTTGTGGCCCCCCTGCTACCCAAAACCAGGCCGTGCCAAACCAATACAAATGTATTTCTAGTCCATCTTAAAAGTAAGTGGAGGAAAATATTACCTTACCAATGACAGTACTAAATCCCACACTTCCCAGGGAGCACAGAACTTCCTCCATTGAAGACTTCTATTGCCAGACCTCTGTGGAAGGCTAAAGCTTCATGATCACCAACTATGAAACATTTCACCTCCTCAATATTTTTTTTCATTTTTTATGCCACACAAACCTCTGGATTTGGGAGTTTGTTTTTCCTTCCAGCTCTTATGCTGTTTAAATAGTTACACAGATGAACAGGACTGAGAATCTCTGAGAAGTAACAGTTTAGGCCCTGGCCCAGGAAAATAATGAACATATTAACTTTAAACCTTTTTTAAGGTTCTTCAGACTGGTACCTATTGTTAGAACGGCACATGCATGGATTGGCAAACAAGGACAGTATATTTAAGACCATTTTGAAAATAACTTGAAGAATAAATATCTTTGTATCAGATTATTCTCAGGAGACTTCAGTGAAATATTTGAAGGTTAAACTGTTATGTTAATTCTGCTTCTTTTTTTCTTATACCCAATACAAACACATTTAAAAATATCTCAATTTCTCTACCATGACATGAAAACTAAATGTCAAAGAAAGCCTTTTAGTTTCCTAGTTTCTTACTATGAAAAGAAATTTAGGGGCAGCCTAAGCAACAGATAAAAGTACTGACTGTGTGAGATTCAAACTAGGATTCTGGTTTTACCAGTGCCAAAATTCCAGATAATTTGATCGAGGATTTTCAACCAATAAGCAGATACCACTTCCAAATAGCTACACTCTCAGTTCTGAAGATCATGGTAATTACCTGTTTATCTCATGAAACATTTTGATATGTAAGATGTTCCAGAGCAAGAAAAGTAGTTGGTGGCTGTTGATGTTTTTCACGCTGTTCATATTGGAATACAAAAGAGTGTGGTAGAATGATTATTACTAAAATAAAATAGGAATGAGATATGATTCCCTTATTCTTTCTCTGATGAAAAAAAAAGAAAATGAAAATCAAACCACACCAACAAAACAAAAAAACCCCAACCAAACAATTAAAAAGACCTCAAAAGATGGGAAATAGGAACAGAGAGCAAGAGGAAAAGAAAAATGTGTTGGTTCAATGTTTTTCCAGTTCTCTTCCCTGTAATATATAGATGGAAAACAAAACTGATGAAGGAAGCTTTGGGTTAGTGTATGACATTTAGGTGTCACAAAAAAAGCCTATTAAATCCTCACCAAATATTGTTTCAGCTGCTTTGGAGTACACTCTGCAGTCACATAATGTTGAAGGTACCTGATTCCTCATCAGAAATGTTCAACACCTCATGGGCCTGGGTCCTGTTACAAGAGAAACAGTTTAAAGGAACTGGAAGTGAAAATAATCTTTGTAGCAGATGATGTGGACAACATAAGCCCATTGTCAGAAAATACTGGAAATTAACAAAAGGGACCCAAAACTGATTCTTTGTATAAAGTGTACTAAGGATTATGTCAGAAGACAAAGAATGCCAAATAATGAAGAAAAAAAGGAATAATCAAATTTAATTGAAAGGTGCAGTTTTAAAGGAAAGAATTTCATCTATTAGACTAGTAAGAAAAAAGCATGAAATCCATAATAACATATAAATTTATTCTAGTCAGAAACATGTTTAACAATGCCATGTAAGTGAGTAGTAGGATAATTGCTAAGATGTGGCTAAATAGACAAAATTTTATCATTTTAATATTAAATACAATTACAATTTCTTGTTTTCTTAGTTCTTTCTTTCACAAGGGCAGTCATAATCCATCAAGTCCCAAATTTGGCATGTGTCTCTATGTGACTTTATGATTAAATTCCACACTCAAAATTCACAAAGAATAAACCTGATGAAGTGCACATGCATCTTAATAAGTGAGAGGGACAAATGAATTCATTGTCTATTGAAGCAGTTTTATAATATCTAAACATATGCTGAACAAAGCTGCAAGCTATTAAAACAAATCATACAGGCATTAATTACAATCTAAATCTGCATTATTAAAGTAATAAAATGACCCTAAAATAAATGTTATGGAAGTCATGTTGTCCCTACAAATGAACACAGCATGAGGGAGTGATACAGTAAAACACCCTAACATTAACATGTTGTATGTACCACTGTGGCTTCCCACAGAGCTAAATCAACAAGACCTAATTTTCCTCTTCCATAGCTGTGGGCAAAATTCCCCTCTCCCTTAATTTGCCTTTGTTGGCCACATTCATCAGAGTTTTAGCAGCCTGTGTGGGGCAACATGACCCTGCTGGGCCCAGCCTCCTCCCCAGGGTCCCTGGAGATCTCCAGTTCTGGGGGATGTCAAGGCACAAATCCTATCAGGAGCCAGATGGGGCAATGCAGAGCTAGGGACTAACTCAGCTTAACTGCAAAAGGAGTCCCAGTTTAAACTATAAATTTTGTCATTACTGTGTGGCAGCCAATTACAATAGAGGAGTCATTCTTGAGATTATCCATGTGAAGAACATTATTCATATGACATTTACATATGAGAATTTGGAGGGTCAACCATAACTGTGGGTTTGGTTGGTTTTTTTTTCTGGGCAAGCACCAATCTCCAAATGCATGATCTGATATTATTTCCTAAAATAATCTGCTATTTTAGAATACTCGATATGCGATCATGACATTTATGATCTGTTGCAGAGCCTATACTGAAGTCTAGAAACATTTTAACCACAGTATTTGCTGCCATTTCCTAAATCATCACATCCCACATTGATTCTGACAATAGAAGAAAGGATGACAAGGGCACTGAAATAGTTGAATGTGAACAGAAGGCCACAGTTCTTACTTAACCATGTATTTTCCACGGACTATGAGGCAACACAAATAAAGGACTCCTTTGCCCTCCTCTGTAACCCAGACTGGGAAATATCCAAACCCTTCAGTCCAATTTAAGCACACGAAGACAACTCCTCAGGAGGGTCCTTTTACAAATAAACACTCACAGGTCTCTGTACCTTCTGCCAAACCCCACAAGGTCCTGTCTGGATTCCTTCTGAGGGCCAGCCCTGAGCACTCGTCCTTTCACTTGAGACACAGCAAACGAGACCGAGCCTCACCTGGCTGCATCCTCCTTTGAGGTAGAGAGCCATAAGGTCTCCCCAGGGTTCCTTTTCTCCAGATGAACGCCCACAGCTCCCTCAGCCACTCATCAGGCATGTTTTCTAGACCCTTCACGACCTTCACTGCTCTTCGTGGGACAGGCTCCAGCACCTCAGTGTCCTTTTTGAAGCGAGGGGCCCAAAACTGAACACAGCACTCGAGGTGCGGCCTCACCAGTGACTGCAATACTGGTTCTGAGAAAGAGATTTCTGACTTCTCCGTGGTTACCCCTCCCCTCCGAGGGCAAACACACGAAAACCAGATGAGAAAACGAGCACATATCCTCTCTGTCATAAACCATGGGATTTAAGCAGATACTAGACCACTTAACCTTGTTGAACACATAGCAGACATCAGCAGGGTTTTCTGCCGTGTCACAGGGTGCCTAATGTGTTTAGGCCTGAGTAAAACAGGAAGCTGCTCGTAGTTTCTGCATTAAGTATGGCAGCCTTAACTTCTAATTCCTTGAATTATGTTGGGCTCCCACTGAGACAGGTGGGCCACTACACATCCATTCTTCTTCAGATGCATTTATAAGAAAAATATGGGTGTATGAGAAAAGAAAGAGAGGAAAGGCAAGAGACTGTAAAACTGTGACTGGCTGAATAACAGACAAGCAAACTGCCTGAGCAAAATTAAAAACTACTACATGGTAATGGTCCCAAAACTGCACACCATGATGCAATCATAGTCTATATCTTCATTATAATTTCACAATATTGATTAAGGATATTGATTATACCTGAATGGGAGAGTAGATCAGTACTTACCTGTCCTAAAAGATGCTAAAATTCTTAGGAGCTTCACTGAAAGCACAGTGATTAAGCATAAGGGGGTAATTAAAACATTTTAATTTCTCACAGCAGCATACAACTGCTTAAAGTCAAAATGTATGTGAAGGCTGAATGCTTAACAGATGGCTCTTATATCTACATTCATAAATGAATGACTTGCAAAATAACCAAGCCTTAGATTTTGCACAACATGATCAGATAAGATATATTTTTTCTATTGAAATTTCCTTAATGGCTATATCATGGTAAAATGTTGAATTTTCCAGTTTCACTCAGGAAAAATAAAATCATTCCACAAGATTCAAATATGATGTTTTAATGCACTCAGGTTATCCTACCTGACCTTGCAATGAAAGAGGGTAGAAGAGCTCACACAGTTTATCCCCACTGTACAGTTCTGGCTTTGGAAAATGTCTCTCAGCAAACTCTCAGTCTTTTTCTGTGCGAAGTCAAAATGGTCAGCTTAAACCACAGGTGACCACTTCAAACAAAAAGGCAGATTTACAAGCTATTACCTCTCTTCCTCTTAATTACCACACCCATGTTTCTGTATGCTTACAATTTTTTCATCTACTGCTGCCTAACCCTAAGGACAGAGGAATCACAGGTTCATCACTGCTAGCTGGCTTTCCTCTGGCTCCAGGGGCAACGTAAGGGGAGGCAGAGCTGAATGTGTTTGGTCAGTAAATTACAGCTCAAGATCAGATGCCAGCAGAGGCTCTGTGTAGCAGGAGTGTGCGATGCAAGCGCCTCTGTAAAAGGCACCTTACCGAAAATGAAATGTGCAAATTAAGTCCCGTGTGGGAAGCTGGCTCAGAGTAGCCAAAGGATACTGCAAATTCACACTGCTGCTCACTGCACACTCATTTTTTTAGGTAGAGGACTTGAGTGCAATCTTAGAACACACACACATACTGTAATGGTTATAGCACCCTCCTAGAAGGGGAGAGATCAGATTTCAGCTGGGAGCTGTAACAAGGGTCTCCTCCTTCCATGCAACTGTTCCAACATGCCGAAATACAAACTTTGTGTGCAATTCAGTCATGCTCCGTGTGTGCCTGCCAGATGAACTCCTGAAGGTGAGGTGTGTGAAGTACCAAACTGAGAGGCCCGTACGACTTAGGCAGGAATTAGAGGCAGCTGCCTTCAACTTAGGTGGCTGAGAGCGTGCCTAGTAACAGAAACAGAGGTACTACTGGGACTTTCCTAGAAAGCTCTGGCACCTAAAAGCATTACACACCTCTGAGGGCAGGTAAAATTGAATTTTTTGCAGACAAAAGTGCATGGAAATGTTGAACCTGCTGTCCCACGTAATTTGCTTTAATGATGGCCCATCTATTAAGACATGCATAAAACATTTGAAACCTCATTTTATACCTGATGCCTTTCTCACTAGTGTTAAGTTACAAAATCCTGCTCGTGTCAGCCCTGCAAATGCAGATTTTGGACGGAACAGATGGCAGTTTCTAATTAATGCGTGTTATGCAACCTTTTATGGACACAATAGTAGGAAGAATTCATCCTGTTTTATATTTTAACTTGTTAAAGAGAAAACAATCATATAAAAAAAAAGTCTGTCATACTTTAGAAACCACTTTAAAAGATGTCTCTGATTAACTTAGTCCTTGTCACGCTTTTATTTTTCAAGGTATTTACATAGCTTAGACACTTAGAATATTTTTTCATTTTAATGTCTGAGAAATATTTTGCAACATTATAAATGCACAAAAGCATTCTGATACTTTTTCCTTTCATTTCACTTAGGATTTTGGCAAAAGTTATTCTTTTTAACTGCAGTCTACAGTCTATCTATACAGTCCATCATTTTATTCTTTGGAGAAATGACTTCAGTAAGGTCTCAGCAGCTATAAAACACGTTCTTTTATCATTATGGGGCATCAGTGGGATTAATCACTCTTAACCAGCTATTTTATAGCTGTGGTGTGAGAATGTCCAAGGTTTATTTGGAGTATTGCATTTTTTTCAGGATAAAGCACAGTAGACCATGTCAGCCACAGAAAAATATTACTCACTTCCTTCTCATCAGTCTTAATTGGGATCAAGTGGTTTTAGGTCAATCACTTTGGTCAAGAAAATTTATGAAAAATACAGGTCTATTTATACATGATAGAGGTAATTAATGTTTTTTACAGACAGTCATTATAATAAAAGCCTTTCATTCCTCATCCCTCACTGCATCACTGTGAGAAATTCTGTGGAGAAGATGAATGGCTGGATTGTAATATTGATTTCCCTGGGTTTTCTGGCATATGCTCAGGGTAGCACACAGCTCAGTATCACTCACTTGTTAATCATCAAGCACACACATACAACACAAAGCTTGTTTCAGTTTCTAAATTCGTGCAAGTGGACCAGATGGTAATCTCAGCCTGACAGGTGTGTCCTGAAAACTCATTTAAATATTTGTAAATAGTGGCACCATTCCTGCATTAGGTGATTAATAACTGCTGATCCTGTCACTCTCTTTAACATCATTTCTGTCTTAACAAATGTTGAACTTCATAACTCAAAGGAAACTTTAACAAATACCTTTTCAACCCTACTTACTTGTCTTCATTAATTATCCAGCAACTTCTTTCCCACAAAGAGTGAGCAGCATATATTAGGTTGTGAAAATTCTAACTCCTATTTACATAACCACAGAAATTAGGGTCTTGCTTATCAGTTTAGCAAACATGAGTCACTGGGCTGAAAGTTTTGGATATCTGTCCACCTCATGATGAAATATCAGACACAGTTCATTAATTAAAGAAAATATATATATATCTATTACCCTGAAAAAAGTTATGAGTTTTTTTCATACCTCTACACTTTAGACCTCTTATTTAGGTTCTTGTACAAGAAGACTGGTCACACTTAAGCTCCATAGGGAAGGCAAGGTTTGGGAAG
>VZTH01001685.1:101520-156957 GCA_013397815.1 Aleadryas rufinucha
AAAGTCACGCAGTACAGAATTACTTTGGGAGCACAAGGCAGGGAAGAGCGCAGCAGCAGGCTTTGAGGACAGAAGGGCAGAAATGGAAGGAAAAACAAATTGACACAAAAGGAAGGGTATCACAAATGACTTAAGAGGACAGTTCGTGGGAAGGAGCAATAGAGGAATGGGGGAGACTTCGGGACAGAAGTGGAGACCGAATTTGGGGAGAATACATGGCCTGGAAAGAGAAGGAACCCAGAGAACTGTGAGAGAACAGGCACTTCCAAGACCCAAGGCTGCAATCGGGACATCACTTTTCTAGGGGCAAAACATGTGCTTCCATTCCCCTCTAGTGGCAGGTACACTTAAAAAAACCACCCACCGGTTAGCATTTTACTCCTCAGGGGTTCAAGGTGACACAGCAACCTAACTTTAAACCTAACAGTAACCTAAACTTTAAAGCCTGCCAGTGACTTAGGTAGGGTGCTCATACTGCTTGCTTTTCCCCCTCATCCTTCCCCCTTTTGTAACCTTTCAAAAACCTTTGAAATGACAACAGAAGAATTACATAGATATTAAATATGCAAAATCAAACAAGAGGAATTAGGAAATTAAGCCTGTCTTTCAATACCTACCAAAGGGCATAGCTAGGGTAATGCACTTTTTAGTAATGTACACACATTTCCTAAAGAGTTACAAATCTGTGTGGCTCCAGACTGGTTGGTTCCCACTGAACAAGCAGATAATTATTACTGCTGTCCCATAACATATATTGGGAAATTGCCACTTGGCATTCTGGCACTATCCCTTCTGTGCAATGATATCTTTAATTTGCATGCTAATAAATGTCAAAGCATGCCTTCTGCTCTGATTTGGTTTCCATTTTTTTTTGCCATAAAATTTACATTTTTCTATATATGCACTTCCTGAATGATACCAACCAAAGTATTCATCTGGAAAAGTAATAAAAAATTAATTCATTTTAGTCAATTTGGATTTTTTAGAGGAACATGTATTCCACTATACACAGGGATTCTCATTATGGTAGGAATTAAACTCTGATCACATCACATACAAGGTTGTCATATAATCCTGCACATTCCAGAGAGCCACACCTCTTCAATAAGTCCTTTTGTTTTCTTCTCATTCCAGATCCTATTTTCAGAAATATGATTGCTTAAATGAAAACTGCAGTGAAAGAGGAACTATGCTGCTTAATATATTTTTCTATGCATTATGTTGATATCTTTATTGAGATTGAATGGAGCACTTCAAAGTGATTAAATTCTTGCCTTGGAGTTGTGTGTGAAATTAAAATGAAAGTAATTATTTGTCATCACTGAAAATTAGTAACTGTTGGCATTTTACAAATGACCTGATTTGAAAATTAATTGAAAGCAGTCATTATTTGTAGGGTTTACCAAGTGACCCAAAATACAAGTTCTGCCTGATGGCTTCTGTGGGAACCCTCACTTTTTTTTCTTTTCATATTGTTTAAAGAAACTTGCCAGGGGGACATATTCTAAGAGTTAACAAACCATATTAATTCCATTCACTTTAATTTTTCTTATCCAGAGTTTCATTACAGACTTGTAGAAACCTTGCCTTCACAAATCTGAGTTTTGATCCCAGAAACCTTTTTTAAGCTGTGCTTTATACCTCAGAACACCAAGTTTTATATTTAAAACCCTTCCACTAAGCACACAAAATCACTGACGAAGTTTGCACCTGAGGTTGCAGCGCAGTCAGGAGGTCTAGCTAAGCAGTCTGATTTGTTGAGTTCAGGTCGCTAAATCAACCAGAAGAGAGAGCTTCAAAGACAAATATGGTAAATGGTTTGGAAAGCCTGAAACCACCAAATGTCAGGTTTTAAAGAAAAGTAAATATAAAGGAAGTTCATTTTTTGCCGAGACTACTATGGCTTATTTTCATTTGTAAGGCAGGGAAAACGCTCTCGGCTCTTTAATTGCATGCTCATAAAGTTTTAATTAGCAAAGTTTCAAAACATGGCAATCGTACTGCTGAAAATCAGCCACAGTTTTGATTTACAAGTCTGCAAAGGATTACTTGGTAGCAATCAGGATGGATTGCAGTGCTTAAGCCCAGAAAGCTCTAATATGTTATAAACACAAGCAAATGATGCAGTAATTGCCCTTGATTGCACTACTTAGCAGATTTTTAGAGGCAACCCGAAGAGAATTGATAGTACCTATGTGCCTATGGCAAATAGTATGTGACAAGATCAAATCCATGCAGGAAATTCTGAAGCAGTGTTTCCTTTTTCCTAAATGCAGATGATATTTAGGAGACCTGAGAAAGACTGCTCGGGGAAAGAACGTCGTCAGGTCTGAGGACACGTGAACCCATCACCGCCCAAAAGGGGCTGTGGAAGGAGAGTGTGGGTTTCCACAGGGTCTGACAAAATCAAGAGAAGCATTAATGCAGATACCGCAGTCACAGAGAAGTGGGATTCTTCCCTGCCTTGTCTGTCTGATGGGAGTGAGCTTTCATTTTATTATATCCATAAACCACGTCATTAGGCAACAAGAGAAAGGGGATGGATGAAAACTGGGAGGGAGTTGTGAAATCTGTTAGGTTATGACATTGCATTGCGACGCAACTTCTGTAAAAGCAGTAAACAAAATGGTTCACATTCCCATTGTTTATCAATCCAAAAAATCCAGAGTACAAATGATCAATGTACAGCCCTTCCTTTCCCCTCTAAAGATACTCGCTTACTAAAACGTGGAGGAGTTTTAGAGTTTTACATGGTGTGGCCATTTCAGACTTACAAATATGAACTTCCATAAGCTTACACTGCATGAAAATGATCACTAATTCACCTCTGTGTAATGACCTTTATAATTTATTTCCTAATTGAATTTCTGAGAGCAGAAGTTTCCTGAAGCCTGCGGCTGGAGGGGACTCTGCTCTGGAAGCTGAGGCAACCCCTCCTCTTCCCCTCCTTGAATTTATGTCAGAGGAGCCAAATTTGAAGAAAGCACAGCAGTTCTGGAAGTACTGCAGGAGGCCTAATATCCACATGTAAATTTAGCAAATAATTGCACACAAATTCTAAATTCCTTGAACTGCTGGTGTTTCAGGTTATATTTTCAAATATTTTACAAGTAATTACAAATATTGCACTTGACACACGACTGTCAGTACTAACTTCAGTGGCAAAAATACTGTTTATTTTGTTATCAGCACATTTCACCTCTGGGCATAAAGCTGATAACACAATTCAGTCTGATGGAATTCCTAATGACATCATAAGAAATTCTGATAGTTGCAAAAAAACTGTTACTTTGGAACCACATGCTACCACAGTCAGATAAAATTACTGTTCAGTCTTACTGTCAGATTTGAGAATACTGTTTCTTGAACTGATATTAGGATCCTTAATGTTTCTAAAGAATTATTTCAAATCAAAAAAAGAGTTCTACCCCAGCAAATTCCCAGAGAAGAGCTCCCTGTGGAGCTACAAGGATTTCCCTGCTACAAGAATTTCAAAATCTCATTAGAAAGCATTTCCATGGCTCTTTGAGCTCTAATCCCAAATGGAAAGAGCTAGATAAAAGGAATGTGGATTTAATAATTTGTGTGTTATCCATACTCTCTTTTTATAGGTAGTTTACACTCACCCAAAAAATATTAAGGTGGCCAGTGAGCTCCTCAATTCTAAAATAGCAGCATTTCTCAGCTGGCTAAGTTTGCTGAAATGTACAGATTTATAGATTTTTTTTAGGACAAATCACAAAGAAAGAGTCAATTATATATTTCAGTGTTTATTGTTCTGTTCAAAGCCTTAAACAAAGCTAATATGCATATCTTTAAATCAAATGCAAAAGTACATATTTCAAGAAAAAAAAAGACAGTGCTTTTTAAAGGGGGACCATTATTTTGCTTCAGTTAGTGTCTTCAACAGCAAAATAACTAAGGTCAAAAATGCTTCAAGTCCTGAGAATCTTGTTTAATATTTAATATAAAATATTTGAGAAATGTGCCACCTTTACTCTCTCTCCTGATTTTTTTCCTTCTTTTGGTCACCAACAATAAGTTACCATTTCAAGATCACAAACGTAGCACTCCAGCTTCCATTTGATTCATGTGTATACATAAAGCAGGCCAGTTCCTGAGTAGCTTTATTTAAGGCTAACCAGATACAGTCTCAGAAGGCAAATGAATGAGTCAAATCAGACCTGAAGTCTTGTGATCTTGTTTATGGTGACTGTGATCTTGGGCAAGTGGCCTGGTGGTGCTGAAAAATAATTACATAAATGGACATAATTATTCACTTTAGCATTTATCTGGAAATGCCATAATCTTTTTTTAAAAATATAGTCACTTTTTTCCTTAAACCCTGTTTGATCTATATTACTGTACATGCACACAAAGGGAAAAAAAAGAGAGAAGTTTTATGTTCTATAAACTTTATATGTTCTTATAGCACTATATTCCACTAAAGCTAAAAAAAGATTGTAAATATTGCATTGAAAAATTTAAAGAACCCTGTCTTCAAAGTAAATGGATACACGTTTATTTCCTCTAAAACACAAAAATTTATTTATGTCATATATATAAAGAGCGATTCCCATTTGATTTAAACACAGCTAAGACCTACTCTCAGTCTGAGGGAGTTCAAAGGAGCCACCAGTTACCTCAAACATGGCCAAAAAATGTTCTTTGGACAGATCTATACATTTTGGGGCCAGAAGTACCATTTTGATTATCTAGTCTGATTTCCTGCACAATAATTAACATATAACTTCCGGTACAGACCCTCACCAAGTGATTTCTTCATCAAGCCTTTATTTTCTGATTTAGCTAGACCACATGGCACATGGCTTAAGAAGAACCAACTTTATTTCATTCAGTATTGACTTAAAGTTATCACATGTAGAAAAGGGACCAGCTGACTTCTGTTAATACCAGACTTGAAACGAGATGGTCAGCACAAGGTACACCTGAGAGCTTTGCTTTTTCCTGTTTCTGAAACTGCCAATTCACATCAGTTTATCTTCTTCACCTAAATCCTAAATGTTTAAAAGTCTTTATTAGACTTCAGTCCTTTGACATCAGTGACAAGCTGCAGAACCTTCTCAGAACATTAACACTGCTAGATCAAACAGCCTGAAGAAGACTTGAACAAATAATTTTCATTGACAAGTTGAAGACACATTTTCATTGAACCTTGCAAATGCAGAATGTCACCCTGTGGACTTGCAACAGACTTCCATTCTTTTTTCTGCCTAAAATGAGCATCATTAGAAATGGAGCACTTACACTGAATCCACTCCCTTTCTGCTCACAAGATCAGTGTGTTCCAACAAGGCTGAGGACATTTTGCCTCTGAAACCAGCTCAAGAGAATTTCCTCAGCTGTAAATCCACAGAGAAGTGCTGCTGATAGCAATGCCAGACTCCAATTTACCTTTTCCCCCATTTCAAAGGCACCTGAACAACTCAAGGTCCTCAATCTGTTCTGATGCATAATTAGTCTGAGGGAAAACACAACAAACAGGACAACTGGTAGAGATTTTCTTTCTCTCCAACACTAGAGAGTTTATTCAAATTCCCAGTGCCTAGCACTTCAGCAAAGCTGATTTATTGTACTGCTACACAAAACCAGACTGATACACCAAGTCCCACAGCTCACCTCTGGTTCAGAAACATCTGGCCCAATGACATGAAAAAGTTCACTACATCTGTGCACAGTAAATCAATTGGTCATAATGGGGCTTGGCAGCCAGTAATATGGAAGTATGGCACACAGAGTAAGTAATGATGGCTTTTACTGAGTTAAAAGATACTTTAGGACTCACGTGGTTCAAGGGTCTTCTTTCCTAGGATGTCACCATCCGCATAACATTAATGATGAAGACAGATCCCAGGTCCTGTTTGCACAAACAAAACATATTTTACTCTTTTTTTTTTAAGTTTTCTGTAGGGATCAGGTCCTTATGCTTTGATTATACCATCTCCTGTTGGCTCTCCAACAGCAGCAATAGAAAATCCTTCTACAACTACAGGCAAATCTTATGTTAACAGTTGGTAGTTTATAAACCATGGGTTATAGAGCCAATCCCTACTTTAATCCCTTGGAGGACTCTTTTATTTATTTTTTTCTGTCTCTACAAAGGAGGTGCCTTTCTCCATGGCTCCATAGGCAGGGAGTTCACTCCTTTAATTCTTCTGCCTTTAGATGGAGAATTCAAGACTTAGAGGTGAAACCAAACAGAATCTTATACAACCTGAATTTTCTAGGGAAAAAACACCTGAGGTGTTTTTAGAAGTACTTACTGACCAGTGCCTTTCAGAGACCTGATGGAACACCCCATTTTGGGGCTCAGGGTAACACACAGAATGGCACTGGGATGTGTGCCACAGTTAAGTTCATGCATGCAGTGAGGTGTAACTAAGAGGGTGCAGGCTTTTGGCAGCTTTTCCTTAGAAGTCTATTCTGCAATCCACTGTTTCTGTGATTGAGCCACAGGAAAGTTGAGTTTGCTCATTAGATGTGAAGGAATCCAGAATGGATTCTCTGTTGTCTAATAGGCCATAGCTCACAAGGAGTTTTTCTATGGATAAGATTTTATTCTGTGCTTATTCCTTCACACTCATTCTGGGATGCCTAGATGAACTACTCCTGGTTTCTCCCCTCAAGGGGGGCATTAGTACAATATCTTTGCTATATTTGGGCCCAGCTGTCTTTTGTTTTGTATAATAATATCTCTGGATCCCTAATTCTCTGCCAAGAGTGGATAACTGGTTTAAAAGTCTAGGAGGGAGAGCATTCTTACATATTTGTTTTTGTGGGAGACCTACAAACAGACAGTAAGTAACCAAAAAAAAAAAAAAAAGAAACACCAAAACAAAGTGACCAAAGCTTTATCTTCTTGAGATATTCGGCTAAAAAGCAAGTTATTAAAATTAAAATATTTATTTATTGAATAGATTATTAAAATTACAAGGGATCTCCTGAATCAGGTGCTAGGCAAACAGGTGTTTGCCAGGAGACAGATTCTGATCTCAATTCCTGCCTTTCCCTGCAGAGTCATCAGCTGCACATTGACACATCCACTTGCTATGAATAGTGCTGCCCATGAGCAAACCTTCAAAATACAGCTGGGTTACACCACAGTTCTCTCTTTTATGGTTCAGCTACCAGTTACATTGTCATAAGATCAGAGGAAGAACCTAATTAATGCACTAAATAGCAGCTCCAGCTGCAATATGCTTTTTTATTGCGACTTAGCACCTTCTAGTGCTGTGGTTGGAAAAATAAATTAGTATTTTAAAGAACTATTAGCTCTAAAGCAAAAAAGCCCACTACATTTAGCAGGTTGATCAGGGGAAAAAAATTTTTTAAATAAAGGCAGCTAGGGAATATTAAGCTGAAAAGAGGAATATTTGCTCTGCAGCATGAAAACTGGTAGATTTTTGAGAATGGAATTCAAAACACAGTGGGCTACAGCAAGATTCCCCAACAGCTAAGGAAAATACACAGCTCTTACGTGAGCAGTGCTTTGCTCACTTGTATTTAATTTTGAACTATACAAATTGAAAAACTGCTCCAGGTGACCAAGCCACAATATCTGCAGAGTTTCATACTGTTTGCATTAGGAGGTGAAGCTGGCAATGGCGTCAGGCTCCTCTTTGATGTGATCCCACCTAAGTTACAACAAATGTGCACAAAGTCCTGTCGTCCCTCAGCCCTGCACAGATCCATCAGGAAGAGATAGGGAGTGTCTGCTTATACTTCCAAGACTCTTTCCATCATATCTTCTACCCCAAACGCTGCCCCTGCATGGTCTCAGTCTCTGAGCATCTCTCTCACGTGTATTAGTTCTCCTCTGAAGGAAGAATCAATTCTAAGCATTTTTTTGTCATGGTTTCAGCTGCAACATGGGCCCCTCTGTGCACTGCCCTGCAGTTCTCTTTTTGTACTCACTTCCTGACTCTTTCTTGTACACACATATTCCTCCTCTAAAAATATTCCCTGTATGTTCTCAGACCCAAGGGAAAACTTCAGAATCCAGCGTTCATGTGGCCTCGTGCTCTGGGCATTTGCAGAGCAGGCAGGGGCTCCCTAAGTAATAGCAAGATAAAATGCTTCTGACATTTTGCTAACTGACCTCTCATGCTTATCAGTTCCAATGAGATCTCCAGCTCACAACATCATAACAGGCAGATTCAGTCAAAAGTAAGAGTAGTACATAAAAATCTTAAGTTTAGGATTTTTAACCTACGTTATGTCTATCACATTCCAAAGCTTATGCAATTACAAAAAGAGTCAATAAAGGCATTGTACTTTACTTTTAGCGGTTAAATAATACTGAGTAATTATGAAGAAGTATACTTAAGTACTGCAATAAGGCAAAACAAATACATAAATGAAAATAATACTTAAATATCTCCATCAATAAGTTCACCAATGGTCTTGAGGCAGATATTCTAGTTTCCGATAGTGAAAAAATGATATCATTCCTTGAAGACTACAATTCTGTCACTGAATTACAAGGGGAAAGATAGCCCTTTGGGTAGAATATGATCTTCACCAGAGAACACTGATAACAGCCAGAGGGAAGGCAAGAGCTGAGATTTGTTTCAGAGATCTTCCTAGCCAGCAATGGGAACACCACTGCACCACTAGAAAGCAGGAGAAAACAAAATGCACCCAGTGATGGGAAATGTGAGAGTGAATCTGAAGTTACAAAACTTTCTGGAGTGAATTTAGCTGAGTTTCAGGCATTCTCTGTGTAGCTTCCTATTTTTGTGGTAGTACCTTTTTATCTTTGCCCACAGCTGTTGGACAAGCTACGGCTGCATAGATGACCCTACATCTCACTTGCCTCTTAGAAGATAATCAGAGTGAGGTGAATGACAATTCCTTCTATCAGTGCACTATACTATTCCCAAAATTTCAAACCTTCCAGCACTCTCTCCAAGTATTCCCAGCTCCTTCACCACCCATGGACACTTTACCCAAACAAAACATAGAATATCCTGACTTGGAAGGGACCCATAAGGATCGCTGAGTCTGAGTCCTGGCTCTGCACAGCATAACCACAAAACCCAGTTTGGACTGCCTGCTAGTGCCCTCACCTTTCATCAGAGGCTCAGCTTCTTTCACTCCCAGTTGTGACCCAACCTAACCAAACCTCACTTACACTTGTCCAGAACACTTCAGCAAACACCTTCACTCCTGCTTTCAGTTCCTACCATCTGTACTCAGGTTGGCTTTAAAGCAGATCAGCTGATTTAAAAAGTATTTCCTTCTCTCTGTGCATCTTCTGTCCCCTCAGTAATTTAGAAGCCTTGCCTTGCTAGACTCTCTTATTAGTTTCAGGCCTTGGCTATCAACCTGTATCAGCATCAACAACAGCCTCTTCCAGAGCTTTTAAAGGATTTTTGTTCAATTGTGCTGTAACATTAACTGTTTCCTTCAAATGTGTGTATCTTCAAGTTACACTTTGCTAGTGTTTCTGTTTCCTTAACAGCATTAAAGGCTCTTGTTCTGATTAGCAACCCAAATAAAAAATTCAGTTTCATGTTGCTGTTGTTCAGTTCTTGGCAATTTTTCCTCACATTTTTACACTTAAAAAAATAGAGATGGTGAGCAGGAAAATATTCCAGAGGCTAGATGTTTGAGAGGTCAGCTGGAGAGTAGATTAGTAGAAAAATTAAAGCCAGAAGAAGCATTAGAATTCAGTATCAGTAAGGGCTCAATGTCAACTTTAATGATTTTTGATACTCAAAACCCCCACCCCAAAACCCAAAAATCTTGTTTCTTTTCTTTAATACTTCACCTTAAAAAGATGGGTTTTTTTCTTGTATCTTGCCCAAATGAGAACTGGAAATAAGCAATCAGCTGTACAGGGATCTTCTCCCCAGATCCCATGGGGGATCTTGTGGGACTGGGGACTCTCCTGGGCAGACAAGCACTCTTCCATCACCTACAACCCTTTGAGGCTGCAAACTCTGGCAGAGCTTTATATCAAAAGATCTGGGGACCCACACTGGGGGCAGCCAAACCCCCAGAATTAGAATACTTTGGTGCTATTTCAAGAATACCACGGGGATGGCACCTGCTTACCTTAGCTTAGTCTATTTTTAACTTAATTCAGCTGGATAGCAAATTTTGTTGCATGCAGATCTGTCTCCAGAAAAACTAACATAGCATTTACAAAAACAAGGTAATTTGAAATACTTCTCTGTCTGGTTATTTGCTGACTTAGAATAATTTCCAAGGAGACATTCTGAACGCTGTCCAATAGCTTCTGGCATTTAGGAGGGAGGCCACGCTTACTTTATATGGGTCAGCTCTGCCCTCAGATATGTGATCTAAATTTCAGTGAAATTCCTATGCTGTACACCATGATCCAAGAAAAAAATTAATTAAGCCCTTTGTGCCCAATTATTGGTTCTCTTAAGGTGTGCTGAATTACCTCTCTGCTTCCCAAAAATATGTTATATCTGTACAGAAAATTAGGACCAAATTCACTGACAGATACTGCTCTGGGAAAAACAAACAAACAAATACATAAACAAAACAATCAAACAAAAACACCCACCAAAAAAATCCCAACACTCCCCCTCACAAAAAAACAAACAAACAAACAAACAAGACAGAAAAAACCTCTTTCCTTCAAACCCATTATGTTTCACTGTAGATGAGAACTAAACCCTCACTGTTTGTGCACAACTGAACTCATTGTGATGAGAATAGCAGCCCCGTGATTGCCACTCTTGAGTATTATTTTGAATCATTTTATTGGCGGTCTGGTTGCTGTCTGTAAAGATGAGGCCACATCTGGTCAAGTGTGCAGTCAGTAGGTTCAAGGCTTTGGTTCCCAAGTGAATACTGCAATATTCAGACACTTTACTGACCAGTTTCTCTTTTTATAGACCCTGGATGTAGAGAATTAAATAGCATTTACCTCCCAGAAGCTGTTGCCTTCTTAGACCATCTGGGTAACGAGAGTATCATTTACACCACATAAAACTGTGGCATCTGGAAAGGAAAAGGCTAGTCTGATAAGATCACACATACAAGCAGAGTGAACCAGCTTTTAATCAGCCTTTCACAGTTTGTGGGGTGGCTTGGGTTTTTTTGTAGTTTGTTTTGTTTTCAAATAGTGGGATTGAAGTAAATGAGTGTTTGTTTAAACAAAAAAAAAAAGTTGAAAAATAGACAAATAAAGCATTTCCAACAAAGAAATGTGTCTTCAATTCACACTGCAAACAACTAAAAATGTGAATGTGATGAACAACCACGGTCAGGATTTCTTTAAAAAACGAGTATGAACAACCCAAGAATGTAATACAAGCCTAAACTTCACAGGCATAGAGAAAAGATCTGTATTCCAGTATTATCAGAAGATGAATGTTGTCATGTCATTACCATTGTATAGGCTCCTACTTTTTAACACTTACATATTTATTAAAGAATGCAAAGATGATCTTTAAAGTAATATCATTTTACTAAGGGGTTTACATCACTAAGAACTCAAAAAAAAAACCCAAAAAACCACACAGCAGTTCCAGTTCTGTTCCCCACAGTAAATTAACACGCACACTCAGTTTCTTACATTTATCAGTCCAAGAGTAGGTATATTCTGCATGGCACATTTCCCATCTTTATTTTATTGGAGGTGACTCATCCTGGACACAAAAAAACCATCTTATTGTGCCTATGTCCAGCAGCACCTCTCTGCAGTCAGACCAACTGGACATGGAAAACAAGTTAATGCAAGTGTCGCCTGGGGAGACAAGCTCAAGGGTGCAAGCATCACCAAATGCTTCCCATGACAAATAAAAGCACACCTGCATTCAGTAGATCTGTGCCCCCAGTTATGATCCAGCCAAATTCCTAATGCTGTTTTGTTTTCTTCCATGCAATTAAGGGGTTTTCTTCAAGACCAGTGTTCCCAGGAAGGCTGGATGAAGCACAGCTGTCCTTAGGTGTTGTGTGGGATGAAGTTCTTTCCCTGGCCCAGATTAAGCACAACACATAAGTACTTGGCCTTTTTTTTTTTTTAGGCTCCTATTTTTTACAAATGCTAGGAGCATCTTTGAGCCTAATTTTTACATGTTTAAGAGTCAGGACTCAAACCCAAATTCTAAACTGTCTAACAGCTGTCTAACACTGTGTAAACAAAAGCACACTTATTCTTCTGGAAATACCAGGTCAAGTACTATATAACTTTACAAAATCAAAACAGATCTTTTACTTCCCAAACACAACACTCTGCTAGATTTTCTGTTTGGATGCAATACTGGGAAGGTTCCTTATTTAAGCTGTTATCTCTTTTTTCCTCTGCATATTTTTTCTGGATTTTCCTTTCAAATATTAAAAAGCCTACTTAGCCATGCCTAACTTCTGATTCTCCTTGTCTGATGACAAGCACCTTACCAGAAATCTTAAAAGGAATGCCGCCACCTCTATTATTTTGTTTCTACTTCTGTCCAGTATCTGATTTACATCAATACAATGTAATGAAAATCAGAATTCCTAATTAATTAGGTTTATTTCAAATCTATTTTATTGTGTTATTGAAACACCTCCCTGAGGACTCCTTCTTAATGTAAGATATTTAAGGGCATGAATAATCCAAGTAAATAGTCCCAAGGACATCACAGGGACACATTAATTCAGTTAAATACAGCCTAAAACAAGACAGGAACCTAAATGGATCACAGAGACATCCAGAAAACTCATCTCTAAGTCTTGAAGTGCCCACATTCCTACCAATACAGACATATTTTTCTCCACGTGTTTAGGTTCTGTATCTGTTCTGATAAACACAGAAGTTTAATGCCGACTCCTGTTCCCACATTGATGGTTACATTTGCTGCACAGTAATTTCTTAAACAACCAGTCCAAGAGATCAGGTTTTATTAAAAACAAGAACTAATTTCACTGACAGACCAAATACAACCATGGCTTTCTTGCAGCTGCTAAAACCGTTTAAAAGCAGGAATATTTCTTCCAGTTGGGGAAAAGCAAGACCAAGCTGTGCCTAGGTTTTCAAATATTTTCTTTATATAAAAGCACCAATAAATTTTTCCTCAGAGAGTCTAGAATAACTGTTTCAGAGAGTGAACCAATCATAAAATCACTGTGAAAATTATTCCTGAAGAAAGAACACTGATAGCTAGGGCATGACCCCCACCAGGGTCAATTGTAACTAAAACCATGTCATGGCATCCAGGAGCATCCTTGGCTTCAGACACATCCTAGCAGTGCCCTAACTTTGAAACAGGGAGCCTGACATGCACCATTCCCCCTTTCCACCCTTCCCACACCCTGGTTTCCACATCAAGGAAACGTGAACGCACAGATTGGGTTTTGGAGGTTCCTTGAGTGAATAATTTTTTCTCTGAGAAAGCAGTATCTGAAAGTTTTGGTATCAGAAAATTCAGTAAATATGCAACAGTTCTTTAACTCATTCAGAAAAATGCTGATTAGCTGCAAAGATCTTTACAAGGGCTACTTAAAGACAACACATGCATCGGGCTGCAGGTAACTATTGCACAGACAAGTTATTGTCCTTTTAAATTATCATTATTGAATCTGCACAGGTACAGCAGATATTTGCACCAAAAGAACAACATCTAGGGAGATGTAGCAGATACACTTCTGCTTTTCTGTGTTTTCTCTTCCACATCCACCTATTGATTTCAACACACTGCCAATTTAGCTTTAACTTTTTTTAGGCAGAATTTTTTACACCTGACTGACCAAAATCTTTGGCAGCATTGCTGCTTGGAAAACGGAAACTGCACTGCCAAAATAATTGCCTAGGACAAGGATAGATTCAGTCTCTGGAAAAGGCATAATACTTTCAAATTGCCAGTTTTCACCTGTCCAATACACTGTGCACTTTGGCTTAATATGGCCTAAGCTGACTCCAGTGAAAACAGAAAAGCTCAAGACGAAAGCTCTGACTGGGAAGGCAACTAAGAGTGTCCTGTCCCATTTGGGAATGGAGGCCTGGAGTATAAAGTGTGTGCTGAGTGTACTCGAAATAGCTGTGTGCAAGTAGAGGAGAAAAAGGGGTTTACTCATTGAGTGTTAAGATCAGCATTTTAATAATTCCTTCGGCTTTTATTGGCTACTTCAGGGTAGTCTGGGTTTGCTTTTTTGAGGTTCTGTGCAATTTCCGTTTGACAGGTGCCTCAAATTGCTAAAAATAAGATCTTTCTGTGCCTTAAATTATCTTTTTTTTTTTTCTTCACTATTTAAGTGTTAGAATTCTGCAGAAAGTAGAACTTGGCTTACACTTTAGTATAGTCTCCTTTCAGAAAGTCATTTATTCACAGAACACTCCTGCGTTAATGTCAATAATTTTCTTTATTCATAAATTCTATGAGAAGCAACTAAAAGAGACCATTCAAATCCTCAAAAGTGTTAGAATTTGGGGCTCTGCTTCAAGAAATATTTTCTTTAGTCCTCCATGAAAAAAAAGCTGTGCTCAGGTGAGGTTTTCTTCCTCCTCACCTCCCATTGTTCAGACATAGTTCTCATTTCCAGTCATACTAAATATTCATAATTACTTTTGAAGATTCTTTTGGGACCTTGTGACACATGAACTGCCTCCACCAGGGAGGTGGAGTTCTCAAGTCGCCTCCCTGCTTCATTGCTCCTCTGAACAGGATAGAAGCCCCACCTGGAAATTAATCCCACCTTTAATTATTAATTGGCTTTAACTATTAAACTATTAAACAGAAAAAATTACTAGGACACCAAAGTTCCTGGAAAATATGTCCCTTCTCAATACAGGCAATATTCTAAAATGAAGCCTCACATGCAAATTTTCAAAAAAGCTGAAATCCACGACTCTAGCTTGCTTTCACTTCACAAATTTTCAGCTCGAGCCCAGACAATGCAGACATTGTTCTACTTTCAGCTGACAGCAGGAATATCTGGGATGCTCAATAACACATGGGGCCATCTGATGAGAGATCAGCCAGCCAGATGAAGGCAGAGGCAGACAACCTCCTCCAAGAGCAGCCCCTGCGAGCCTGATCCTGCAAGGTGCAGAGAGCCCTGTCTCCCGCCGGCTGCAATGGGAATTGAAAGCAGACGAAAAGTTGCAGGAGATGATCAATATCTCCGAGACGTGGGCCCTTAAGGGGCTCAGATTTCAAATGCCTGGCTCTCACTGCAGATGTGCAACAGAAACAAAACTTCCTACAGCTCTGAGGAGCTGTTACATCGGAACAGAACGTGGCCAAATCTTAATGGTTGTAGGGACATTGGATCCCCCTAAAACATAGGAACCAGTGAGACAGATGAGCAAGTTTTAAAACCAGGTTGAAAGCAAAGTCCATAAATGCACTAGCCAAGAGAGATAGCTAATTTGCTTGTGGTTCAAATTACAAAATCATCTCTCCTCGAAGGAGCCATGGGGAAAAAACAACTGCATAACCCACCAAATGGCAGGTACACAACAAACAGAGCTCTCAGACAGTTTTAAATACAAGGCCAGCATTGCTGTAGATGCACATCCATGATGTCAGCAGCACAGGCAGTGACACAGAGTTAAGATAATGTGCATTCAGCTGACAGGGGCTCCATCTAATTGTGGTGCTCAGGGGTGTTGCTCTCTCTCAAGCCTGTGATAGCACCAGAGCCACATGCTGCTCACACGGCCCTCTCCACCCCTCAGGGCAAACCATGTTGGAACCTGGACGTCCTGTTTCTGAAGGATGCCCTAGTCCAGAGCTCATTTAATTTTTGTTCCCTTTTTGGCCCTTCTTCAGATTCTTGCACTACTCCTGGTTGTGCGTGGCATCACGTCAAGGAAAAAGATTAACACCTTCCCCCCTCAGTCCATTTACCATTGTTTTGTTACTGTATTTTAGCTTAGTTCTCAAAGCACTGTCCTCCAAAACATGGTTTGAAGACCTGAGAACAGAATTGAACCCTGAATCTACTTCTTTAATTTCATTTTGCCTGTAGCAAAGTGCTCTATGCAACAGGTTGTTATACAAACAATTTGCACTATAATCTTTTTTAAATTAAAATTAGTACGGCTATGATGCATTCAGATAAGCTCTGCATTTCTACCTTCAGTCAGCTTTTTATCTAGCAGGGGTTTTTTTAAAATTTTTTTAGCATTTGCACTGTTAAGTTTGTACTTGGTCACAATAGTTGGTCATTTCTAAAATATTCTGAATTTTTGGTTTATTTACTGGTTTTGAAAAGCTATGTCAAACAACTCTTAAATATTACAGAAGACTTACTGTTAAAAAGCTGCATAAATATGCAATTGCTCATGCACATTATTTGATGGCAGGCCAAGGATCCACTTTACAAATTCATGACCCTATATATATATATAAGTGAAAATAGGTAGCTAAGCAAGGTATATGAAAGAAGAAAAATGACATCTGAAACCAAATAAAAAAAGATCCTTTCAACAAAAAACCACTAAATATGTACGACTATTCCAGATGTTTCCTGAGATGAAACAAAACATGCAGCGATTGTTAACAGATTGATGATAGAGGATTAAAATGGATGGAAAAAAAAATTCCAAGGCACTGAATATATGTTGCACCTGAAGGCTTCAAGGTTAGGCTGGGAGCCCAAGAGAACAGAGGTTCCAGGATGTCAATCATCCATCAGGTACAAGCACACGACTAAAGGAAACCCACGGGCAGGGAAAACATTAAGGAACATTCGTGAACGGGAGGGGAATGAGCATGGCCAAACATATGGAAGAATTACTGCACTTTCTTCATGGATTTACTTTTACCTCCAAGAAGATAAAGAGCAAGATCCCAGAGCATTTAAATGCGTTGTGGCTTGGGATCCAAGGCTTTGGAACTGATTACAAGGCCCACAAAGACTGCATTTTTCACCTCTGCAGTAATAAGAACCTAAAGTTACAAGCAGCTGAATTGATTCTGTAACAGAAAAAACCCAGCATATGGCATTTTGATGTCTTTGTTTTAATCCTGCAGTTCCCACTTGTAACATTACAGTACATAAAGTCCTCTAATAGTTGTCCATCTTTGTTCATTACTCTTGGAAGTGTTTAGCTAAACAAGAAGAAATGCACATTTTTCACATGTTATCATCCCATGTTTCAGCATAAAATAATAGGCTTGCTTGTGTCTCCTAATAAAATAGGGTTTAACTGTGCTGCAGCTTCTAAGTTGTACCCAACTCCCCTCCTGCCCTCCACATCACATCAGTATCAAAATCTCTATTGTTTAACTTCACTTGTTGCTCTGACTTTCCAATCTGGGTGTTGAACAAATTTAGACTCTCTGGATTATTTTCTTTCACTTTCATCAACTCACCAGTATTTGTTTTGAATCCTGGCACTTTGATACTGGGGGAATAAGAGCAGACCCCAGTAAAATCAAACAGAGGTGTTAGATTCAGGGACACCACTGTTTCCCACATTCTAGCTAGGTTTGCCATGAGGGTAAGTTGCAGCAGAGTGAAGACAGACTCAAATTCCTATTCCAGAACAAACAGGTCTTTCTGTTCCCAAATACATTTTTAGCTTATCATGGAAAATAATATGATGATATGAGACTTCTATCCAAGATAATAAAGATGAGCTCCAACTATGTAGGGCCAACTTGTGAACCTAAATGAGTGGGGAATAAGGTGACAGTTTTTCCTCTGTGTGCTGTATTCTACATTTATACATGCTAACATTATTCTATCTTAACTTTGTTCACAAAAAATGGACTCTGTAGTGGTGATTGCCAGTCAGGAACTGAAATCTTGGAGCCATCATGTAAATTGTCATGAAAATAAGCTCAGGAGCTTAAAAAAACCACCAAAACGAACCAAATAAAATTCCAAGGAACAGCCTCACTAAGCCAGCATGGTACTGGATATCCAGAGAAAAAAAATGAAACCTCTTTCACCTCAAAATTTGTTTCAGAAATGTGCTTGCAAAAACCTGAAAACCCTTCTAGATGACCAGTAAGTACAGAGCTGCTGCTCCTCTTTTCCTTGCACAGAATCTTGATTGTTACCCACAGGTGAACATCAGTCACCCTTTACACAATTGTCACTGGTCAAACTCTTCCATTTTCCTACAAACAGCTACTTCTGGCCCCAAAAACAGCATCCTGGCTATGTGATCTGACCTGGTTAAACTGCTCTTAGCTGCTCCTCTCCCCTCGGAAAGGAAATTAATCAAAAGCTTCCACAGGGATGTGAAGACTGATTTAATTTATCTGCATTTTGTCCTGCCAAAGCAAAAGCACTCCATGGTAATGAGGGGCACAAACTTGCCCATTTTCAGAGAGTAGTGGAAATACTTGACTGCCCTTACAAAACTTTCCCAAATAAAAGTGAAAATTTGTACAAATAAAAGTGAAAAATTTGATATAGTTCTTCACAGTGAGAAGTGGCAATATTTTCTATTTATGCTTCACTCACTGGTGAGGTTTCAAAACCAGCATCCTTTTGCTATTTTCAGCTAGTACTGAAATCCCTCAACTCTGTAGAATTCTTCCAAAAGTCTTACCTGATTCTCACAATTAAAAGTGGATTCAAACTGAAGCTTTCTAGTTTTACTCATCACAAAATTACAGAATGTGTCCCTGGGTAGGTAAGAGCACAGGACTAAGAATCACACACAATTATTATCTGTATTGCACACCATGGTATCTGAGCACTTAAACAAGATGAGAATCAATTTCTCATTTTCTAAGATTAAGTTTTATGAACTGTGGTCATTTATTACCAATTTTAAGACCCATGTAGTGTCACAAATACACTTAAAATTAGAACTACCAGAGAACTAATTTACTAGCAAGATAAATTGTATTGGGTGAGAGCTGCTCAAGAATACAGCAAAAAGAAGAATTATTCCCAGCACCAAGAGAAGGAAAAGAGAGAGCCTTGGGGAATGAGAAAAATGTAAGTGGATGCACAGAATTCTTAATGTACTTTACTCTTTTATAGGTTTCCCCCTCCACGCCAGGTAGTGGAATAAGGCTTCTTGAACTTTCTGGAATAAATGCCTTTGCTGACGCAGAAGGAGAATTGAAACCTACTGACCAAAAACATCAAACACTGACACAGATTCATTGTACAAAAAAAATAAAGAGTTAGAATCCCAAAGAGGTTTGCAACAACCACGCTTAAAACCTTGATGCTGCTTTGTTCTGGGCTAAATGGTGTCATTCTTGTCCCTTCTTGCTCTGCTGGAGCCATTAGCAGTGCACCTCATCCAGGGCTCTGCTGGCTCTCCCAGCTCCCACAGCAGATTTAGGATTTACTGCAAGTAATTCAGTAGGGCTGTATTTCCTTGGAGGAAAAAGAACAAAAAAAAAGCCCAGTAAATCCAAAGCAGAAAGAAACTGAACGGAGCCAGGCTAGGAAGGATTTTTTAGGGATTTTTTTAGTTTCATTGCTAAAAAGATTTTATGTTCAGAGGTACAATCACGATAATTTAGTCTGACTAAATTTTCGGTCTCTTATCCAGCACCTCCAGTTCAATTTGTAACCCACTGAGTAACCTTGTCACTTCCCCTCTCAACAGCCTCTGCAGGGGTGAGAATACCATCTATCTCCTATGATCTGAGATCTCTTGAGCTCCAAAACCTGAAAGCCAGGCTTGAGAAAACTTGGCTATTTGCCAAACGGGGGGGGGAAAAAACCAGCCCCATACTGACACTTCACATGAGAAATAGCTGAGCAAACCAAGTGTCATTTTGTGGTGAATCTAATAAAAGTTTTACTTTTTCTTTTTAAATTAGAATGATCTCTTTTTTACTGTCAGGCCTAAGTCAAAGCTAGCACATTTTAGCCCACAAAGAAACTTCAGGGGAAAAAAACCTGCTGTTATATTGAAGTGACGACAATTTTTCACGGCACTTGATAAGACAGAAAATATTTACAAAATAATAACAACAACTTAATATTAATATTATCCTTACAGACATGTTGAAAATACTATTCAGTTAAACAATGCCTGCCTGAGAGTCTCAGCCTATCTTGTCCTGGCTTCTTTTTACCCACCTCTGCTGCAATTAAAGCTCCATTAATAGCTTTAAAGAAAACCTTCCAAAGCAGCACCTTCCCCTTGTCCACCTAACATCCTTCCTTGCCAACCTCAGCAGCTTCTCTATCTTTTTAAGCATAACTCTCATTTTTTTCAAAGCCCAGAATTTATATTTACTCACCTTTTTCTTGTTCAGAAAGGGGTCTGAATTCAGGACTTTTTGTGGGCACTTGAAGGGCGCACCCTAAAACTACTTTTCATGAAGTATTTCCCATGTAAATCAAACTCCCTGATTCTCTCCAATATTTAGACAGCTACATTGCAGGAAGCTGAACTGTTATTTTGGAAAAAAAATAGCTTGTCTTACAAAAGAATCACTTTATAAAAGACTAAAATCTTTCTTTGTGTTGCTAAACATTACTGTAAAGTGATGCAGTTAAGAATTAGATCAGGACAGTTTAATGCTGACTTGAAAGTACAATCTTTTAAGGCAGGAAAAAAATAGAAAAAAAGGATTTTTTTCTTATTTTACATTAAACTCGTAAGTATCAGGAGTATCTTTATAAATACACTACGGCATGGAAGAAATCCATCATTAAGTATTTGGTAGCTTTTTATTGCACTAAATTAGCCTGACCTCAGGAAACGTGTTTTGCTCCTTGTGCCTCAGTCCCTACCCCATCTCCCTCTTGCAAAATATTTATCATAGGATCCTATTCACTTATTACTTCATGAGGACACTGTGTATTTATTTTTGCCAGCAGAAATCCCAAAGTATGTCTTTATTTCCTACGAATAATCTTTTCAACAGCAATAAAGAGGAAGGAATACTAGATCAGCAGGAATGAAAAGAGCTGTCAGAAGATATCAATGAAAATATTCAAGGGACCCTTGTACTCTAAACTTCCACTTTTGAGCAGCTGTTTAAAAAAAAAAGAAGAAAATCTCTTTATCTCTTTGATATTTATGTTTTCTTAACAATTTAACAGAGATGTCAGGCCATGGTGGCATCACTGCCCTGTAATGATACCCTCAGCTGCTGGTGTCAGGATGGCTCTCCAGCTGAGAACACTTCTCTTTCAGTGCAGAATTTCTTTCCTCCTTGCAGCAGTACCATTTCCTTCCTCATGCAGGGGGAAACAGTCCCCAGCTGTTCAGACAGCTATTATAAAAATACCAGATTATGAAAACTGACTAATTCTTCACTCTGCAAATCCTCTCTAAAAGAGGGCAAAACATATTCTGGTTAAAAAAAAAAAAATCTAGACTCAGTGAATGCTACAATCAGTCATTTTAACTCAGCAGTAAGACTTGTTTGCAAGCTTTCTTTCCCTGCCCAATAGTCTAAAGACTCTCCATTTGTTTCCAATTTATTTTATTTTAGATTATTTTCGAATCTCTAGTTTAGATTATTTTCAATCTCTCTAGCTGATTAATTGGCACCTCTTACCACAGTGCATGAAAGCCTCACAGTTTTCACTGGAGGCCCTTCTGTGAGTGAAATCAGGCCCACCAGCACTGCTGCCGGCTTATGGGGATCCTACTCAAGCCTTGCAGCCCATCTGAAATCCGCAGCCATTTGCAACCCATCAAACTCTGTTCATATTCTTGTAATTCCCAACACCTTCTGGGAAGGAGTGAGCAGTGATCCCCAAATTATCGGCTTCCCAGTGCTCAGAGCCAGTCAGCTGATGAGAACGGGCTGAGCACCAAAGAGCATCACTTCATAGCTCTGAAATACGATTAAAAACTTATAAATGACACATGACCCCTGCTGCAAACCAGATTGACTGGCATCTCGTCTTTCCAAAGGACCCAGGCTTTAATCTGGCACGCTAGAAATCCTGACACGCCAAGTGTAACACTTGCAAATGGTGTTAGGGCTCAAATACTGTGCACTTAAAATAGGTTACACACTGATATGTGTGGAGAGACAGCCAGAGGGAGAGAGAGATGGCTCATAAAATAGGCTCAAAGTACTTCATTTTGCTGCCTTAGACAATTCCTTTAATATAAAGTATTTCTGCTCCAAGAAAGAGGCTCGAAGAAGGCCTTACATAGAGTAATCCTTTTAATGTGTACATTTATTACTTTCCCGGTATAACACCACGAATAATTGTGACTGGCTGTGCCAATCCCTCCAAGGATGCCGCCTTCCTCACATCTCCTAGTCCTTTCCAGGCCTCTTTGCAGGCAGAGTGATTCCTGCTCCCAATTACTTCCACAGCCCGTGGCTGGTGTCATTAAAAAAAAATAAATAAGAGGAATTTTTTGAGTCATACCAAGCTTCTCCTCTCCCTGTCCATTTCTTTACCCCAGTGCACTGGAAAAAGATCCTTGCCACACACTGGCAGCTAAAAATAGTTTGAGCTAAGCTTTTTCCCCCTTCCCCCATATTTGCTCATGGGATTTAAATGACTGTAAGAAGACAAATGACATATTAGGATATATTCAGCTTTTGGCAGGTTACCTAACAAGATTTTTCAGCAGAGTTTATGTCCTGTCAGATCTTATGCATGATAACTATTGAGTATTTATGTAATAATATTTATTCGTTAAGACCTTTGCTTCATCTTTCAAATTTCCTTCTCTTTTTACCTAAAATGTATTCCTGTGAGTTAAACAAAGTCAGATGAGCTGATGTCTCTCAGCTCCTCTAAAAGCACCTGAGTGACAGTACTAAGCAGCAATGGAAACATTACTGCAACTGTATTATGGCTCTAAACATTGAATCTGATTAATTAGAGGCTTTGTGAACATTTCTAATAAAGGCTGTAAGTAGTCACATCTCCTTTTCACTTGGGCCCCGTGCAGCTTTTTTTACCCCTCTTGGTTTTATTTTAAATTAATTACCATTAACTATATCTCTCAGTTAAAACAAACAAACAAATTAACAAACCTTACTCTAAGATTAGTCCAGTAAATTATCTTACAGAAAACATTTTTTCTCCTACACCTCACAGTCTTACCTAAGCCTTTCTGGCTATATCTAGCTCCACTCCAGTATGATCCCACCATACCATTTCACCACATAACCTAATTTTCAGTTTCTCAATTGCCAGTGCCAAACATAGTTTAAATAATAAAACATATTTCCTCTTTACCTGGTGTTTTACCACCTTCAGCAGGGATAGATATCCTGACCTCCAGATTGGCTGTGGAACAGGAGAGAAAATAAGAGAATAACATCACCAGGCAGGACACTCTCCACCTGAAAGAGATCACAAAAATCACTATGAGAAACACCTGTGCTCATTCAGCTTATGTTGGGGTTCTGATGGATAATTATTGTGTATCACACACCCCTCAGGATCTACTTTAAACATTCCACAGAATACCTGGCCATGACTACTTTTTATTTCCCTCCCTGCTTACAAACATAACCCTGACATGTGCTCTACACACATAAAACACAGACATGCCCCTGGACTCAGAATTAGTGACAAGGACAGGGTTTAACAGCAGCTCTGCAGTGTGCTCAGAGATTCCAAAAGGAATCCTCAAATCCAAGTGGACCGTACAAATCTTTGAAAGAATCTAAAATCTTAATAAGAATTTTAAATTAAAAAAAAAAAAATCACACAGCATAAACCACTAATTATAGTCCTGAAGCAATGAGAAGTCTTTACTGAAAGGGATGCAGACCTTCCACTCTCTCCTTGCCTGTTGCTGGAACCTCTCAGCTGGGACAATGGCTGTCACTGAAGACAGCTATCAGCTGCCCAGAATTTATCTGTAAGACATACTGCTTAAATATAACTTAGGGCTGTCACTTTCAGAAACCTGAAGTGAGAAGATAGAAAACCTAGACATCTTCTGATAAGAGAAATCACTGTACAGAACAATGGCCCACCCCTGTTCCCTTTCATGGCCATTTGTGAATGCCATCCCCTGGTTCTCATCATTACTCGTGAACTACTTTTAGGGGATTTGTGAAAGGCAAACCTAACAAGAAAGCAAGTATTATGTGGCTTAAATTCTCTATAAAAGTGTCTGCACCAGCAACAGGAAGTGTTTCCATCTGTGTGCTCTTATTTAATTTCTACGCTTCCTTACCTCTGTGATCGGGTGCAAACTCCTTTCCAATTCGTTCTGTTAATTCCACTATTTTCCCATTTCCCCTCCAAGCAAATAAATCCTCTCTCCTGTGGAGGTGATGGTAGGGCCAAGGCACACTGACTGTTCTAACATTCACCAAAGGGATTCTCTGAGCCAGGCACTTTGTAGAGAAAATGCAAGGGAAGGTGACAGGCAGGCTGAGTCTGGGTGATGTTTAACACGTTCCTGGTCAGCTCTCTTCCATTGGTACACAGGAAACTCTTTCACATGGATTTAGCTTCCCAAGAGTAAAAACAATAATCCCAGTGGATGTACTGACTTCTTGCTGCTGAAGTCACCTCCCTGAACTGACGAGAGTTTTGCTGATATAACGCAGTGTAATTTATGAACCACTTCAGACACAGTTTGTCCAAATGTCTTTTGAAAACTTGCTCTGGCAAGTATAAGAGCTACATTAGCACTGTGCTGCTAAAACTGCCTCAAGGGTTAGCAAGCTATCCATCTATCTTTCATGGAAACTGGGGGTGGAAAGGAGCTCGTAGGTGCTTAGCTCACATCTCTGCCAACACAAAACTGCTCCATGCTGTGTTCCGAGAGGTTTGTCCAGTTTTTAATCGAGTAAAGAAGCTCCCGCCATTCCTCCCAATGGAGAAACTATTCTCTATCATAAAAGATTTCACTGCAGAGAAACAATTCCTGACACTTAGCCTAAAGTATTCCCTTGCTGACATTTTTACATTCATCTCTATTATATACACACATATATTTATATACACATGCTATACAACAAAAGCCAAACTGCTCCCACTTACATCATACAGGCCTTGAAAAGTTAGTCACATTGCCTTTGTGTAAGGCTGGAAAGAATTTGTTCTCTCACTTTGTTCTTCAGGAAATCTTGGTGGGGGTAACAGCTTGATTTTCATGACACACATTAAAAGAATAAACGATATAAACTGTCAGAAAACCTCACATCAAATGAAAATCTGCAATTCTGCATTAGCCTGGCCCTTCTTGAAAGTTATTTTATAAAGCAAAAGGTGCTGGGGAGTGTGTAGGTAGTAGAATGATGTAATTTACCAGCAAACAGATGCAGCCTCTACAAATTTTTCTCATTGCAAGAAGTCCATTTCTGTGTAGAGCTGCTGCATCTTGGTCTTCTTCAAGTCCATTAAAAGGTACCATAAACAAAACCAGCAACAATAACATTGTAAACGTGTAGATCCCTTGGCTCCTTACAGTAGTATTTAATCAGGCAGTGTTCTGTATTCACACATTCTTAATTTCTGAGCAGCCATCTTTAAGGATAAGGAACTGCTGCAGCTCCATGGCATATGTGGCCTGGGGATTCATAAATCCTACATTGCCAGTTGCACAATGGTTTTGCTAATCTTTTTTTTTTCCTAGACACCCCCTAAAAATAATCTTTTTAAGAAAAGCCTGTTCCTTTCAAAAGTTCAGAATTCCTTTCAAAGAAAGAACTAGCAGAGAAGTTTGTCTTTAAGTTTTAATCCAGATCACTTTGATTATTGACCAGATTGTTTAATGCCATTTTCTGAAAAATTGTACCATAAGTAGTTCTAGAAAGGGATGTGTATGCTTCAGAGTTAACATCTTTATATGTGAAATAAAAGCTGAATTTGAGCCCTGGTAGATATTAAAAACAGATGAAATTTTTCTGACTTTCACTGACAAGTCCTTCAATTAGTTTGCTCTTTAGTTTTGCCAAAATTACTTGTGACATTTTGTTCATTGGCACAATAACTACAGGTCATTTTCAATAACCTGTGGCTACCCCCATGCAAAGAGATTAAGCAAATTCCCTTATTTCTCATGGGAAACCTTAAGGTCAGTGTTAAGGCTGTAGAAAGATGGAAGGGTTAAAATTCCACCACCAGAGCTTCTTCAGCAATTACAGATGGAAAGCAAAACAAATCAATGTTAATTACACCAGTCTCTCAGGAAGGAGAAAAAAAATGCACAATGAAAAAATATCTTTCTTTCTCTCCTTTTTAAACTGGATGGCTGAAGCACTTTATTATCCTCTTTAAGTCACAGCTCCTGTGTGGAAGCAATGCTGCAGAGACCTCAAAACCAGAACATCTGATATGGTACCCCTGACTGAGTTTTGGTCACCCTTACCTCCTGCCAGATCCCTGATTTTCAAGAAAAATGCTACTATGGCTGAAGTGCAGGAATAGTGACAGAAGCCCACAGAAGTCTCACAGGAGATTCACTGACCTTGCTTTCCTGATCTCTCACAAATCTCTGTTACGGCTCAGACCAAGGCCTAGGCTGGGCCCATCTCCTGATGGTGTGGGTATCACTAATTAAGGACTTGGAATTTACAACAGACAAGAAATTTGGGCAATTTCTACTGAGAGCCAGCACCTGGGCTGGGCAGGGCAACTCCCAGCTCACCCCAGTTTCACCCTTCAGATTTGTTAGTCCATTCACTGACTCCAGGTGACACCAGTGCAGAACAAGCCACATGGGCAGAGCTGCAGGGACAGAAAGCTTTGGATATGAGGAATTCCTTTTACACAGTTCCCTGTGTCTGCAGATCCCCTAAAGAAAAGCAGGCCAGCAGTTTGACAAAAAACGTGCTGCCTGAGCTACTGCATTTTGAGTTTGCAGTGCCACGGAGATTATGCATGCCCAAATCAGCACTTATTTTTTTTCCCCTGTTTTTTAAACCTAAAATACTTTCCCTTATGGACCTAGTTTGTCCTTATGACCTGCAGAGTGTGGCAGTTCTGCAAAAACAGCCCTTCAACAGTGGCTTTGTGAGAGTCGAAGTACGGCTCATTGAGTCAAGCCAGCAGTTCCTCTGTTTATTTATTTAACGTTGCTAATGCAAACTGGCCCCCTCAGAGCTTACCTGCAACTGGAGGCTGGGATTTTTCTTGGTTTTGGTTGTGTTGGATTTCTATTTTAGTTTTCTGGATTAAAAAAAAAAACAAACCCACTCAGATAAAATTAATCCCTCAGTAATACTGCTGTAATTCAATGTACAGATGATATTTACATGCCACTGGAACCAGAAACTAAGATGATGTGGTAATTATATTAACAGTTATCTCATTCAAACTAATTTCTCTGAGAATGGAACCTGAAAATCTCAATAATGAAATCCTAGAGAAAGGTCTCTGTTATTCTTGCAAAACTGAACTGCTTTGCTTGCAGGTAACGGACTAGGTAGCTGAAAAGAACTGGTTTGAAATAGTAAAAAGGGCAGAAACACAAAGATACTTAAAACAGAAACGTGGGATAAAATGACATTTTTGTTGACTCCACAAAGCTTTAGCATGCCTGTTGGAGAAAAAACCTTTGAAAGATAAATATCTGAGTTATATTATCTGAGGCAGACAACTGAAGGCGTTATCTGTGGGAAGAATTGTCCAGCAGGTCATGTGTATTTTGAGATTATTAAAGTAAATCTGAAACGTAACTGTGAAATAACATTATGTACTTCTGCCACTGCTGCTGCATGTGAAAGAAAACATAACAGTGCTAGAATGGTTCTCCCAAGTACCATTGCAGGGATATTTGAGAGTTGGAGTTTTACCAGTAAATCTATAAGTCTTCCATATTCCTCCCATACCACGTCTATCTGTGAAATGAGATATTGTAGAAGAAACTGGATTATTCAAACAGTGCAGAAAATCCATCTCACAGCGTTCAAGTGCATGGTGGCAAGGGTTTCGTTTGTTATCATTTCTCATGCTTTGTAAGAAAACCACCAGGGGCATGTTTTGCAACGCAAACTTTTTGAGATTTTTGTGGTAACTGTAACTTTTGGAGACAAATTGCATTTATAAAGGAGGAGGGCCCGAGACAAAATACGAGTCTATTCCCAGGCAACTGAAATTTCCATTCATATAGAAAGATTTTGGCAAGAAATTTCAAACTAAAAGAGCTCTTGCTGCAGATTCTGAGGGAAAAGCAAATGGCTGATGAACGACCAGGTTGCAGGAGTAACACACTTCCAGTAAGAGTGCTTGGCTGGTGTCTGCAATTCTGAGGGGCATGAGGCTGGAGCAGGGATCCAAGTGCTGCCTTTCCACGTCCCTGGCAAGTACTCTGACTGTAAGACTTTTTAGTTTCAGCTCTGGTTGCTGATACAGCTGGAATGCTTGCCCTAGTCTCGCAGGAGGAGCATATTATTGGGGTGGATTCCCCATCCCTGGAAGTGCTCAAGGCCAGGCTGGATGGGGCTCTAAGTAACCTGGTCTAGGGGAATGTGCCTCTGCCCACGGCAGGAAGTGTTGGAACAAAATGGTCTTTGAGGTCCCTTCCAACCCAAACCATTCTGTGATTCTGGGATATTACATGAAATATGATGAATGGTCATTGTGGGTCATTTAAGAGAGCAAGAGACTTCAAGTGGACAGTCTCAAACTGGTCACCACCACAGTAGCAAAAAACTGTCATTAAATGTGAAAAGCTCCATTGATGTGACAGACTAATCTGCAGAATATGGAGCAGTTGTGATTGCAAGTCTGCAATCCTCATATAGAGGCAACAACACCAGCGATAGTGATTAAAAAAATAAATAAATACATTTCAAAGTCATAAGATTTTAGCCCATATTTGTAGTAGTAAGTATGGGGATCTTTTGTGGTCACTAAACATCATTGTTCTGATTCAGTTCCTGCTGGGAGAGATGCTATCATCTAGCACCAATGCTATAATTCAAGTTTACTTTGAAAGCTTAGGGAAATCCCTAGTTCATTTCACATATATGAGAAAGCATTTTGGAAAATGGCAACCTGACTCGTTTTGTCATTTTTACAGGTCTTCCTTGCAGCCTTCTTTTATTATTACTTTATCTTATGGTTGAAAAACTTTAGTTTGCTTTTCATCTTCTTCAGCCTAAACATTTCAGGAAGCACGAGCAAACAGACATTGATTTTCACATTGGATGGCTTCAGCTGAGCTCCAAATTTAGAATTATGTGCTGGCAAATGCCCCGCTTCACTCCAATTTTATTTTTTTAACGAGATACCCAGAGTAAGTGCTTTCTCAGATTATTGCCTCCCAACTTGCATGATTTAATCATGATATATGTCTTTAGTTTGGATTCTAAATCTGAATTCTAAACTTGGAAGTTTCACTCTCCAAGTCCTTAGAATACTGAATAGTATGAATTACTCACTGTAGCTACATTTTTCTTTCAAATTGCACGGGGCTGGTGTGCAGATCAACATTTCTAATCAGGGTTTTTGTGATCCCAGTAGTACCCTGAAGGAACTGCAGTGGCTATGTGAGGGACTGAAGATGGCTGTATCCCCCTTCTCCTCTTTTAGATCTCTGGCCTTGGATAAAAACCTTGACTGCAAAAATGAAACCTGTTAGGTGAAAGCACACAGGTGGCAATTCACTTTCACAGCCTGGGATGAAAACCCATACGTTTTACCCCAAATTTGGTCAGGACTTCCCCAGTGTCTTTATCACTGTGCACTTCCAGGAGGGGCCTTGCACCCTCAGGGGGTTCAAGGAGTGGGGAGAAGAGGTCATCCAGCCAGCACATCTGAACAGGGCTCAGGTTGTACCTGAGCTTTTTCAGACATCCAACAGAATGTCACAGCATGCGTGCAAAGGAACGAGGGGAATGATACCAGAAAGTGAGGGCAAACACTGATAGGGGAAGAAAATAATTTTACAGAAATACAGCCCTGACAACAGTGCAAGCAAAGCCATCATCTCCTCCAGGTTCCAATACATCTGAATGCTGAAACCATATTTGTCTTTGGCATCTGGCAATGTCATTTAATACATTCTTATGGCCCTGCATGCAGTTAAGCATGCACTGTATATTATTTTATGATGTTTGGATTGGAATCATACTTTCTGGGTACAAGTATTCATGTTTTTGCAGATTCTTGTGTAAAGCTGGGAGAACCTGTTTCCAATTTCATGACCGTTTATCGCTAATCCAAAATGACTGCAGCATTACCTACAGACAGGAAGCTGGATGAGGTCTTGTGTGTTTTGGATGCATCATGCTCTTCCCAGGAAACTCTGTTAAACTAGTTTTATGCTTACATGAGAGGAAGACAGAAATTACTAATGGACATGACTGTGCCTAATCTATATTTAGTTTTACAAAATAGAGTTCAAACTGAGATGGGTCTTATAGCAGCTCTTCATCCCTATGAGATCGAATAATCATTTCAGCATTCCATTCAGGCTTCTGCTTTTGCCTTCTGAAAACTCAAACGGCGTAAAAGCACCCTGCACTCACTAGTTCCAGCCAACCTTCAGGAATTTTACCAGTTTTAGTCTCTAGTCCTAACAGTTAACTTCTCCTGAAATAACCAAAATCTTGCTGCAAAACAGTTCCTCCATATAATTCACGCCAGCATCTTGCAAGAGGTTATGGTGGACTGCAGTCGTATTACATGTCAAAGAAAACATACTGTAGAATATTCCCTTGAGGAGAAAAAAACAATGTTGACGAGAGGACAGATTAAACTGTCCTCCAGAACAACTGGGAATTGCCTAAGAAAGATGTACTTTTCATTTTATGAACATCTAAAACTTTAGAGGCTGATTTTGGCCAAGAGCTGATTTAGAATTCTTCTAATAATTCTTGTGAGAAAAGGATTTCTGCTGATTTATAGCAGCCCAAGATTTTGATGGATAGAAATACCTGTCAGAATACTCTTTTAATAATTCTGGAATTTTATATTTAATCATAATCATACAGTAGAGGTGCACATATTTTTTCCCCCTTAGAAAGTTAATCATTTCATTGGAACTTTGCCAAAAAGTATTAGAATCCTATTTGCTTGAAAAGGATTTGAACTGATTGAATTGTTTATAATTCTGTTCAAATACTTTGCTCTTTATGTTACTCAAGCAAGGTTTTCAAGGAACATGTATTGTTGGCCAGTTTGAAAAATTACTCCAAGTTTAACTTCCAATTAATTGAACCTGCAGTTAGTGGTAAGCTTAAACAATAGCAAGCAAACCTCAGAGTTGCATCTTAATTTGGTAGTATTTGATATTAATGAACATCTTTGTCATCCATTCAGCATTGCAGGGAGAAAAATGAAAATATGAATTTAAAAAGCACTGTTCATAACAGTAAGAAAACAAGAAAAGGTACTGCTAAGGCTCTGACTAAAAATCCATTTTCAAAAACCATTTAAAACTATTTGATACAGTAGTGTCATACATTGTTTAGGTCTCTTGTTGTCTTTTACAAGCTTTCCTTAAGAACAAGAAATTTCAGTCAACTGAGCTCAAATGCCTGTGTCTAACCCCTTCCCTCATATCTAGATTTTATTCCCTGAGAAAAAGCTGTACCTACACTTGCTCCTTGTAAGAAAGATAGAGAAGGAAACCTTCTTCATGAAGGGTATTGCTCTCAGTGCTTCTGAATACGATGGAGACCTCTGAAGACAGTGTTTTCTAATTTTTACTTAGTCTGTAGTATAAAATTTGGTGCTTTTTTTCTATTGGAAACAACTCATGGTTATTTGACCAACATAATTATGAATTACACCGTGTTTTGGTGTTTCTTTGAATGACTTACATTTTTCTATATTACTTTATAAATGTCTTCAGGGTTTTTCTCTCAATAATTTTATTATTGGATTTTTATGTATTTAGTTACAGTAGATTATGATTTCCCTGGCTAGCTTTTTAACTGTCAAACCATTGAATAGAGTCGAAATGTAAAAATCAACAAAGAATATATGTCAAAGTATGTTCACAATCAATTTGTAAACCCCTAGAAATAATTACATTTGTAGGAAACTAAGAACAAAGCCATGTCTGTCCCTTGCCACTTGAGCTCTATAGTGTGAAGCCCACCAGAATTCAATAGCTGTGAAGCCACAGGCACTACTCAGTATCCTGAAGGGATAATAACCTGTCTGAGGCAGCTCTAACAGCTCCCCACATCCATCCAGTACAACCTCCCCTCTCCCCAGAAATACTCTGTCACTCGGTCACACTGTTTTTCACGCAGGTTCTGGGTGATTTTGTCAAGGAAAACAGATGAGAACCATGTCTACTTGACCAGAAGGTACCTACAGAAGTCAAACACCTCAAAAGGGAAAACTACCTGTCCGTCACCTTCCCCAAAGGAAAAAGTACTTCAGCATGAAAGGGAAGTAAGGAATAAGAATTTCTGGGATGAACAACGGGGTACAGGGCTGCAAGAATGAATTACCCTGATAAGCAGGGAAGGCACATGAGGATCCCGAAACCACAAGAATGACTGTGCCCAATATGTAGCAAGTCATAAAATGCTCCACCCCTTCTATATTTTCTGCCTGCAAAAAAAGGGACTTGATTCATGGTCACAGTCATACACCTAGTGCCAGGTGTCACATCCAAGAGGAAAGGAGAAGAGAAAATGCTCAGTTCATGGGAAAATATCACAGCTCAAAACACCTACAGGACTATCAAGGACCTAGAAAACGGTTCACGGATGAAATGTGGGAAGAAGATTCAAAAGTTGCCTGTTCCATTTCCAGCTGCCAAGACTCCTTGGTAAGACTTTAAAGAAGGTCATTAACTTTCCTGTGCCCTAATATCCACAAAATGTTTTTACATTCCAAGTTATTCTACTGCTTGTTGAGAAGTAGGCTCAGTCCTTTCTGATAAATGTTTCACATGGAATAATTAAATAGCCAGCAGAGAAAAAAGAGTGTGTGAAATCATCAGGCACCTTCCCAGCTGTTCAGATTTTAAAATTATTATAATTTTTATTCTTATTGTTATTACTATTATTTAAGAAAAGTGTTTCTCTTCAAATAGCAGAGACTTGTCAAAACCAAGCCTTTTGTAGGAATGTATCAATTTAAACTTAAAGTGCTCCATGTCCAAAATACAAATTGTGTTGCAACCCCAAGATTTTTTACTCCTACCCACCTCACCTGTATCTTAAAGGGGAGAGATTCATCTCAGGAATACAGATTCAAGTCCTAGTTTGACTCAGAGATAAGAGGTCTTGAACCTGTGTCACACAAAGCAGAAGTAACCTATAAGCTTAACCAAAGGATAGAATGGTCTTGTTCATAATTTTTTTTTCTTAATTGCTATTATTATCCAGATACACAGTAGGAATAGTTCTACACCCCCATTTTATTTTTCCTTTTTTTTCCCTGTGGGCTGGGAAATCTATTTCCCGCTCAGCTTTAGGCCCAACTTACTCACCCCCACCCCATTTGGCCATTGTAGGACTTTCTGTACTTTCAGTTATTCTCTCTATTTTCCTAAAGCTGCCATCAGGGAATTAGTGCTCCAGGTTCATTTTTGAGCAGCTTCCAGGGATGAAATGTGTCCATCAAAGCAAGCGCAGTGCTCCCTGTTAGTTATATTTAACCTGTGAAGGCAGAGCTTGGCCCAAGTACTGCACATCCAGGAGCTCTGAGTTCTGAACCATGTTGGCTTCTCATCCCAGGAGACAAACCAGCCTTTCCCACAGCAGCCTGCTGTATGTTTAAAAAAAACCACCAACCAAACACATGGGTTTCTGAATGCACTGAAAAGATATAAGACCAGATTCACCAATAAGTTCCAGCTGCTTTGTTCTCCTTTGGCGGCACAAAACAGCTGTAAAGACGGTTTATCTGCATTTAGCCAAGCCCATGGATACTCTGCATCATCAGAGTATGGAAAAGACAGGACTTCATACTGAATCAGGCCAGTAGAAAATATGATACTGCTACTACACAAAGCACTGGGAGATAAAACACAAATGTAGCTTCAGCCTCCTGTACACTATTATTTTGGATTAAGTCTTGTCACAGGTTGCACAGAAGAGGAGGGAGAATCTCCATTGTGTTCTTCTCAGTTATATATCTAAAAAATGCTCTGCACACATGCTTCTTTAAATATACTCAAGACAACAAATAACCACATATAAATGTTCCAAAAGTAGCAGTTTTTAATGATACTCTGAATGCATTTTGTTATACCACATATTTGAAATATTATGAAAATTGGCACAGTTGTCCCATTTTAAACAGACAGTATTTTATACAGGGGATATATATTTTAAATACACGTGCAATAAATTTTAAGCAAATGCATTACAAGTATATAGAAAACCTATATTTTTTTCCATATGCGAAGCAATGATCCCTGTTACAGCCATTTTATTGCTCACTGCAGACAGTTATGTGAAGCAGACTGCATTCATTTTATTTTTTCTCCCAGAAATCTGGAAAATTTTTGCAGATCCCTCACTTACCGTTAGCACGATAACTGAACCCTATTACAGACACCGTGTAGCTGCAATGTAAAAGCTACCTCTTGAGCTCCATTGACAGAGCTGTGTGTTTTAACGTGAGCTCTTAAAAAGCTGGAAAGCAAATCAGTCCTGCTTGGGTTCATGTCCTCGCTCCTCAGAGATCCATATCTTTATATACTTGACTTAATCATGCTGCATGTGAAAGCTTCCACTCACAGTTTCCTTTCAGTACTGGAAATATCTGCATCAGAAGCAGAGGGCCACAGTTAAAACAACCTGGTGACTAAACCAAGGATTACTTGCAAAATCCCCCTAATGTTGGTGGAGTGATTTCATTTCACGACCAATTTGTTGTCGCTTCCAAATTTTCAAGTGTTTCAAGCACTGAAAGAACCGGCGCTCGTGGTTTATAGCACTTGGGATTATAGATCTTGTTTGGCTGTAAAACAGCTTGTTTGTTAAGAATGAACTCCCAGATGAAAGCAAATTTATTCATACACTATAGTAAAGCCAAACAACTGATCTGCGTGGGATGTGGAGTTCCAAGCCATTCTGTGGCATTTCTCAGGTGCTCAGAGAACAAGAAATTAGGAACCAGAAGACAGACAGATCTGTTCTCCAGTCGTGTAAACCTTTGATCCTACTTGTAAAGAAAATTATTTTGTTCAGGAGCAAACCTATTTCTGGAACTTTAAAAGATTTTTGCTTGTCATCTCATCCCATTATTGCTATTTTATTTCAACAGTCAACTATTTTAGTATTCCAGTTTCCACATCATTGCAGACTAGATCTGTCCTCTTTTGACAGATCCGAAATACCAGGGTGTGCAGAACATGCAGTCATTTTACAGCTTTTTCAGATAATAAATTTTACTCTTCACACAAGAAATTGTTTAAATCATATCCAGACACAAGCTCACTGAGGAAGCTCCTGCCTTGAGCCATTAAACAGTATCTTCCCCACTGCTGTGGAAAGAACAATACTCAATTTCTCCCATCAAACCCCATCCAGACCACAGCCAGTAGATGACACCTCAGACTTACTGAGAAATCCTCTCTGAGGCTTCAGGCTCTTTCTAGCCATTTCTGCACCCCGTGTATGTGTACCAACTGAAAATGAAGAAGCCTGGCATCTGAACAGACAAAAATTTGTGTGGCTTTGTAAACAGTCATGAAGGCACAAATGTGATTCTGGAATCACCAGCTCAATAGGTGACAGGACCTTTAATTGCTTACATGGCAAAATACTTCATTACTTTATAATTCATGAGTTACAGGGTAATCAGCAGCTCTGAGCCACAGCAGTTTCCCTCCAGCTCTCAGAAAATGATGTCTTCTAATAGAACTTATGAAAGTTGGTATTCTCTCTTTTTCCCTCTTATTTCAGTGGTGTGGTAAAGGATTTCTGAAAGTCCTACAGTGACTTTAGATGTAATCAAAGGAAAAAAAAAGGAATTTAAATGGTGACAACAGTGCACATGATAGTAAACATCCCAGCTTAAACTAATCCAGGAAACAACAGCAAGTGAGTGCACAGCATTGTGGGTCTGTGATTCCTGCACGTAATCACAGCTGGGGAAGAGTTTGAACTCTGTTTCTGATGTGTATAAAAACTTGTGCCATCTCAGCTCCACCGTTATTTTATCATGCTAAGCAGGATGAGTTAAGACAGGGATGCAAGCACATGCCAAATACCTCTGGTTTTATACATGGATTTGCTCCTATAATTACAAGTCACACTGACTGTGGTGCTGCAAGTCAACGCATCCCAGTGGGTATGAGAATCCTTGGAAACACCTCCCAAAATGGGAAAGTTCTGTAAAGTTCATGTATCTTTGTGTATTTAAATGACAGGTATGATACACAAAACCTCATGCATATTTATCCATATTTATAGAGAGAGTGCATGTCTGCAACTGTATGGACATACATAATCAGTCATCATATAAATTTCAGCCAAAAATATTAGACATATGATTGGATGCCACCATCACTAATGAGTAAGTCATGTTGCAAAACTTACATTAATCTATATCAGCCCTGCATAAATTGTTATAGATCAGTGTTACAGTCACGTGTGTATTTTTGTTTTTCATTTGAAAGTCAAATATTGTTAGGATTTTTTTTTTTTTGAGGGATAAATGGCTTTGCCCATTATCTTGGGCAGCTTTACTTAATGGTACATGTTTCCTAAATTTCTCTGAGTGCAACAAGACTGGTTTCTACACTTCCTCAACTACCTCCAAAAAATGAGCCAGTTATGGCCACATCTCTGAAGATGCTTCAGTACAACTCTTCTGGAATGAACCATCTTCTTATGCACTAAAAATATACCAAGGCCAAGAACTAGTGTGTATCTGTGTATCTCCACTTACCATCTCCCCAGTTCCCCAGAGGCTGCCCCAGAGTCCAGGTCCACAATGAAATTCCAAGAAAGCCGTAGGATGGTATTTCCATCCAACATCAGAAGAATGTCTACCTCTCACACACTGCCAACTGATTCTGAAGAAAACAAGTAAGAATTCAATTTTTTTCTAAAGAGCTAAGCTAACTCTGACTCTTTTTTTATCACTACCTGCAGTGAAAGATCTCACAAACGTCCGGGAGCATAATCCAAGCAATGCTAAGCACTTTGGGAATCCCCTCCTGTATTATTAAGCAAGCATTCATTTTGGCTTGCTTTTCTAGGAATATTTCTGCAAAGTATTACTGTGTACATCAATTTTTGTGGGGGAGCAAGTGTTCCTCTGAATGCAGCACCTGAACAAATACCATTTGCATATACATCTGTAAATATCTAAACTGAAGTGAATCAGCAGTGGAGCTGCTGCTCTGACCACCCTGTCTGTAAAGCAATGTCTTCTAGAAATTTGACCAGAAAGAAATTAAATGTAAAGCCTGTAGGTCAGCCAATAAATCTGGCTTCTGTCTTTCTCTCTTCCTCAGGCAGGAAAGAGCCCAGATATTTCTAAATCTGGTGTCCAGGTACATAGCCAAAACCAAATGCTACTTCTGCTGGAGAAGAAGACAGGAAAAGGTTTTATACATTCTAAAGATTTTCCTCTCTCTTTTGTCTTTGGTGTGTCACATACTCTCATCCTAGGAAAATTTACTTCCCACTGATTTTTTTCAGGAGCTGCCTTACCCAGTGAGCAAGCAGATATGACACTGTGCTATTTAGAGTACAGGCTTAAGAAAAAACAAACCCCAAAAAACCCCCTAAGACTACATAATTTTGTATTTGCTGAAGTCAGAGTAATGAACTAACATTCGCTTCAGAACATTTACAAACTATTCCATAACCCAAGTCTATTCAAATTATTTACTGTAATAATTTCAAAGAGTAGATACTATCATTAGTATTACAGTCAAAAAGGGAAAGTAAGGTCTATGGAGATTTTATTTCTGTTCAGGACTTTTGTTTCCTTATGTTAAAAAATTGTTCAGAAAAATAACTTGATTTCACCTTATTACTGTGTAATTAAGGTTTATATACATAATGTATCATTAGAAAGTCTCCTGGACATTCAAGAAACCAATTAATGTAAACTTTTTGATTTGTTGAAATTATCTTCCATAATTCCTCACCATTTACAGTTCATCTTTCTTGATAGTCAGTTAAAAATCATTTTAACTAGTCTTTATGGCAAAATAAAATTTTCTTCATCACTTCTCTGTTTTTACTTCTCTCCCTCTTCTCTTGATTTCTTTTTTTTTTTTTTTTCAACCTTTAAGGGTTGACCAGAGCTTTTGGAGATTACATTAACAAGTATCTTTCCTAAAAAGTACATGTGATTTATTAAACACTGCATTTCTATAGCAATTCTATGCCATAAATTGAGATCCAGTTGCAGCTATTCTTCTGAGAGTTTCAGATGGCAGACAGCTCCAAACATGGGCAGGTAGCATTTCAAGTTGAGTGTGAGCTGCCTACAACAGAAATATCTCACATCCAGTCAGGAACTAATCCAGATCAAACTGATGCAACTCTTGAACCTCTTCCCACACAGTCAGCTTGCCAATTTCAATAAATTAATAAGAAGATAGAGTTGCCAAAGGACGTTTTGAGACATGAAACAATATAATTCTCTTCTAATCATGCAGCATAAGGGCACGTGTACTCCCAACGTTTTTGTGATGGATACAGCTGCATCAGTAATAAAACAGAGAAAAACATTGTGTAAGTGAATCTTTCAAGCCTATGGGGAGCACAGTTAAGTGACAGAATTTTGTGTACAAAACAAATGTGTGGATTCCCTGGGCAACAGACCTAAACAATACTTTACTCCAGACCCTTTCCTTTGAAAATTACAAAATTTCTTAACCATTTCAGCAAAATCATTGGTTTCAAAATTCATGATGACCGTTCCACGGCCACGTTTTCACCAATTGTCAAGAAAAAAATCTGGAATTCAGCTGAATTCCAAGGAACACATGAGCCAACAGAAGCAGCAAAATACTCCAGTTCTTCACCACAGATTGATTTTGAAGGTCATGTGTTTGGGTTCTTTAGCTACAATCGGTCCACGAGGGCCACGCTGCATGCTCACTCATCCTTAGGAGTGCACGAGGTGACCGTGTTTGAAGGGTTGGAAAGAGCAGACTGAAGCTCAAATGGATCAATTAAGATGTTTATAGGAAAAGGCTTTACAACCCTGTGTTCTCTAATAAACTCTCCTCATTAGAAAAAGGCAGTGAAATCATTCAGTTTAATAAATCCTCTAGCGTTTTATATAAAATATAATATTAAATAATGAGAAAATAAATATTCTGCCTTTTTTTTTTTTTTTTTTGCTAAACAGATGGCTCCAGAAAACTACTGGAAGAAATGCATTAAAAATATTCCTTGCTTTTGTGAACAACATAAAAATGTCTCATCTAAACCACTTTCTACAGGGGGTTTAATGAACAAAAATGCAGAGCCCATATGGGGAAATGTGCATGGAAAAAGTATGCACTATCCTGGCAGGACAGTGTGGAAAAGTGCATCGCAAACTTCCCTGTCATAACTTCACCTGGCCTGCAGTTCAGCCAAGACATCTTCTGGCTGCAACGCTATGAAACCTTCATTTCATCACTAACACTCAGGAGCATCACTGCAGTCATTTTACAGGGTCTGTAGAAAGAACCGAGGGAAGAAAGACAGGAGGAAAGGTACAGAGATAGGGAACACAAACTGTAGAAAGTGATAAGATTTGTTTTCCCCAGAAAGCTGGTCTTTTGTGTGTGTCAGTAACAATTCTTAGTGACAACATTTTGTAAAAGCACCAAAAAAAAGAAAAAAAAAATAGAAGGGTCTGTTCTGGACTGCTTGTGCTACCCAAAAGGAATGCAAGAAAAAGTCAAAGAGTGGAAAGATGAAACAAGGCATTTCCCACCCCTGTGGTACAATGGCAGACATAAAACATTTGACTCACACCAGGATGTTCCAGGATGCAGTCATAAAAAATATAAGTACTCCAGGGGAGTAACAGCACTCTCAGGGCAAAAAACTTACTGCTCTTATTCCAACATATTTGGAAACAATTTGTTCTCTTATTATTTTCTCATCTTTCAACTCAGAGGAAAATGCTTAGATGGTGGCTTACCCATCAGGAAGTCCACTTTGGAGCTACAACTACCAAAATCCTATAGGCATAGATTAGTTTCCATTCTTGTGGTGCTGACTGTTTTCCTCAGACGGTTGCTTTCTTATGGCAAAGGTTGGTTCAATAAAGATTAGGATTAAGGCATGATAAATTAATTCACATTGAAGGGAAAGTGGCTCAGCAGGTCTCTCACTGCATCCTCCTGGATTTCAGGGGGTCTATTCCGCTCGCTGTCCCCATCTACAGCTCAGGAGGACAGCTGTCCTGAGGATAACCAGTCTTATTGCTGAAAACTGAGGCAAAGAAGGCATTAAGTACCTCAGACTTTTCCTTGTTCCCCCCACGTCCAATAAAGAATGGAGGTTTTCCTTGCCCGTCCTTTTGCTATTAATGTATTTATTTTAAAAAAATCTTATTATTATCCTTTACAGAAGCAGCCAGGTTAAGTTCTAACTAAGCTTTCACCTCTCTCATTTCCTTTCTGCATGACTTAAAGACATCCTTAAGCACTTCCCGAGTTACCTTCCCCCTTTTTCCAAGGTGATACACTCTCTTTTCTTCCCTGGGTTCCTGTGAAAATCCCTGCTCAGTTAGGCCAGTCTTCTTGACAGTCATCTCGTCTTTTGGCACACACACACACACAAAACAGCCTGCTCCTTTCCAAATCAATGTCCTGAACAGTCCAAAATCCGCCCTCCGTAAATCCAGGGTAGCAGCTTTGTTTTGATGCCCCTCCTACTTTGCCACGTACTGAAAACTCTGTGATTTCATCATTACCTCAGTACTTTCTTCTAACCCAGGTGACATTAAATGTCAATATAAGATCCCCTCACAACCTGAGTTAAGCAAAATCCCTCAGGAAAGCCCATCCCACACCAGAATATCCTATGAAAGCCACATATGAATATTCTCCAGTCAGGTACCAGAACAGACAGGAGTCTGTACCAAGGTTTTTAATGTGCCGCTTAAGGGCAATGTGTTAACATAGACTGAGAACCTTTTCTTACCAAACATATGGTCCTTAAATTGAGCCAGACAAATGCATTGCAAAACTAAGGAACAACCTGTGATGCAAAAGATAAGGTATTAAACATGGGGGGTTTTTTTTCAATCTGAGAGGAATATTAAAGCAGCAACGCAACAGAATAAAAAAGAAATGGCATTAAATTAATTTAGGAAACCCAGAAAAGAGTAAAGACGGGTGGTTAAGATGCATTGGATTTGTCTTTCAAGGAAACAAATCTTTGAAAACTCTTCTCTTTGTGACTGTTCCAACACCACACTTTTTTCTAGAGTAGTACCTTCTGAAAATTCATCACTTAAATAGGTTTTTCACAAGGCTTCTTGTGGTGTTGTTTAACAGAATATGTTATAGAAGTCTCCTTTAACAGCATCAGCTCACAACTAGAGAAACCATGGAGTGCCATAACTGAAAAAAAAAAATTTTAAGAAAGCAATCATGTGCTTAAATGAAACATCTCTGAAAGGAAAGAAGGCTGGTTGTGTCATAACAGAAAAGACTCAGAGATGCATGAATGACATGTTCTGGATGGGAGAAAATTAGTGTCACCCTGCACAGTGCTGTGTTTAAACTCAGAAGGATGTGTAGTGTTCTCACTTACTTGGTGTTAATTGCCTATAAAACTGTATAGCTCTTATTAACCTGTAGCCAACGACAACTGTGCTTATCATTTCTCTTTGCTCAGTGAGTCGGGTAAATAAAAAGGTCCCTTCAAAACTACTCTCCATGAAGCTCTTCGAAGTTTGTACCAGTGGAATTTTCCATTTCTGCTATTTGATCTGGATAACAAGGCCGAAGTGAACTCTACTGAAATACCCCGGCTAACTGGAAATGAACCTGATTTTGCCAGAGTTAACAGAACCAACTTCATGTGCACAGTTATTCTCTAAATTATTCCCCTCATTCATTTTGAGATTGAGTTGCCTGAATTTCTTTAAATTAAATTTTTCAGTTGCAATTGCCAGTACCTAGGACTTTTTTATTCCAGACTGGGAGCTTGATCTACAGTAAGTAAATGGAAAGTGTGCCAAGCAGCAACAGTAAGAACATGGTGAGGTATCTGCCCTATGTTTATCTATTCCAACTAAAACAATAACTTGTTTGTTACACAGTGTTATTACAAGTTACATGTCTTTTCATCTGGTAAAACTACCAGAAAAAAAAATCTGAATTTCATCTTCTCCTATAGAATACTCTGATTCAGGAGTACCACATGAGGGATAAAGTTGCAAGGCACTCGGTTCTCCTTTCTCACTGCTACTTGGAGCTGCTTTAAAAAAATGAATTTATATTTGTTAGAGAAGTCTGAGAATCCTTCCACGGGAGCTCTATGAATTAATTGATTCTCTAGAAAGGTCTTAGAATAAGACACTGAGAAAAAAATGGGCAAGACCCACAGTGAAATGCTTCCTTCTGCTTTCAAGCTATTAAATATGCTAAAAGGAAGGGGATTCTTGTGTTTTCTACTTATGAAATTTAAAAGGATAACTTTAAAAAAAAAGGAGGGACAAAATAATGAAGCCACAGACAGCTTGGCACTTGGCAAAATAAACTCACTTGTGTTGCTGCAGAGCCTGTCTCAGGCTAAAATGACTTGCCCCTGAGACATTACACCCCACTGACCATGAGGGGAGCTTAGGCTGACTAACTTAGACTGAGCCATCTAATTTAGGGCAGGTAAATCTCATCTTGCCTAGGATGATCTGTGTGTTTAAATGCCCATCTGTTTCCTGCACACAACACACCCCATCACAATTCTGCAGGCCAGAATATGAAATATTGTGTTATGACAGCTTTAGCCACAGCGTTTATATGATCGTTTTCTACACACACCTGACACACCAGATCTTTTGATGGCAAGAGTCTTCCACAGCCCTCTCTCAAAGTCAAGATGCAGGTTATCCCACATAACTTGGGATAGAGTCTTTCGAATATGCACTGTATTCCTGTCTCATATGCTAATTTAACCAAGGTATTTCTACAGTATCACTATATTTCCGTGTTATTTCTAAGACTTACTGAACTGGACACCTGCAGAATTGCAGCAAAGGACTATTTAATAACATTACAAAACAGACATTGTTTGGGCTGGATTTGACTCTACATCCTGGATGAGCTGCTCACGAAACGTCCTTTGAAATGCACTGTAGGAGTAAAATGTACACTCTAATGCTTCATATTTTTTTTAGTTTTCTTACAGAAACAAGTATTTAAGCAAGCCCTGGAGCTCTGCATACCATTTTCACCACTGATTTACATTCTCTATCACAGGTGGAATGTTGTGGTTGCTCCCCTTTTGGATTAACCCACTTTCTCCTGAACACTAAGGGCGAGTCATCTGCCTGTTATTTCACAGTTTGGGCTATTATTCCATGTTTCCAGTTTGCTCCTATGCCTTTTAACTACCTGAGAAAAGCTACTTTTCAAGCCACTAGTTTTATCTGGGCTATTTATGGGTGAGTCTTTTGTTTTGCCTTCAGACAAGTATTCAATCAAACTCTTGCAGAAAGGTTCCAAGCATGCAGGGGAGCCCTCTCACCCTGTTCATCATATTTGCTCCAGGCACAGTACTTCCACTGGAAGAGATTTTGTACCTAACTTCAGTGACTTCCTGACAATGTCTATAACTTTTCCTGCAGATTCCTTCTAGGTTGCACTCGCCTGGAATTTTGGGGAAAATACAGAACAGATCTGTCTTTTACTGCCCATCATAGCAACCTTTTTTTCTCCCCAGATCTTCTCTATTTCCTAACACACATCCACACATACCTTTGCTTGCAGACATATTTTAACTTACAAGACAAAAAGTCTAGAGCTTCTTTCATTCATACAGCTGAAAGGAACCAGCTTGTCTTCCCAACACAACCTTCTCCAAAAGACAGACCATTGAACAGGTGAACGTGACTCTGAGTTCCTGCTCAAGGTTATGGATTCCATTTGAGTTATGTTCTTCAGAAAGCACTCCACTTCTGGTTTAAAAGCTTTAAGTTACCAAGAAAATTCTACAGCTTTGTGAAAATTCCACTCTGTGTAACTTTTAATGCATCACTTTAATGTCTGCCTAATGTCCGTGCCCATAAAGTGATTATGGCTTCCCTTGAGCACAAACAGTATTAAAAGCCCAATTATTAATAGAAAAGGTTTTACAACATGCAATTAAATTGTACCTTTACTAATAATTTGAGGTTCTCAACACGCAAGCCATATACTTGCAGATGCTAATATAATCTCATACAAAAAACTCCCATTTTCTACTGTTCACTAGCTATGTATATGTATGTATAGATTGATTTATTTTTTTTGAAAATATATATAGATGCATTTCATTTTTAGCTTTGAGCCCCTGATATTCACTGAGATTTGAAACCTCTTCTATTTTATTTTGACTGTTGTGTATCTCTGAAAGTTCAGAAAACACATTTGAAAACCATATCCATTAAGGACCTAAGGCAGAAGGATACATTTCCTCACCAAACTTTAAACTGGCACATAATATTTTTCCAGCGACTCTCACTGCCCTCACGCTCCACGCTAGCACACGTGGCTGAGCCCTGTGCACCAGCTCGCTGCCTTCTGGAATTGTGCTCTTACACCACTGGCTTTCTCAATACACAGTTTCATAAATCCAGCATTAAAAGGACATTTAAGTGACCAAGGACAAAACACTCCCTGGAGAAAGAGGATTCATTTCCTGAGAGCTCCCTTGAGAAAAGCATTCTAAAGACTGTATTTCTCAGCTCATTCATCTGTCAGACAGCACACATTGCATCCACAGCATAATCCACATGATTATTTATTAAGTATTTAGAGATGTCACCCTCTGCCAACTTGGCATTTGGGATACCAGTTCTTCTAGGATGAATTTAAATAAGTCTGGCCTTTTTTGTGCCTCAGTCCTTCAGCTTTAAAATGGAAATTATTCTCTTTATCCTCTTCTAATTAGCAAGATACACAGTAATAAAACAATATCTCAGAATCTACATGAAACTTTCTCTACTTCCTGAAAAAGAAATAAAGCTTTGAGGCCTCATTAATCTGATTCATTACTCTATCATGATTTTGCTAAAACAAGTATTGCAATGAAATACACACTTTGAGATTAAAAACAAAGTGAATATTTAATGGCCATCTCAGTGTAAGAGGCAGCTGAATTTCCTTGTCTCTGAAGACCACTCAACACTAGCAGAAGTCCTCCTGTAAACCTTTTACGGATCACCAACTTCAACTAGTGTCCCACTCTTTCAGGACATCCTTGTAATTATCTGCATCCCAAATGTGGTATCTAACCCCAGCAGAAGAAATACGGAGAGGCAGTAATCTCCGAGCCCAACCTCAGACATTTATGGCTGTGCACACACAATGTGTTTTCAGAAGTAAAGCAGAATCAGAAGCTCTCCCCACAGGCTCAGCCTCGTGCCACTGTTTGCTGTTCTCTGAATGCTGTCAATCGCCGCACTCCCTGAATTAATTTAGACTGTAAATAAGACGCATAAAGTGAGATGGGATCGCTGCTTCCTCTCCCAAAGAGTGCAAGAAACCTCTGGCCCATTAAATGAAGTTTCTGAAAAGGTTTGTAAATCAGAGTTCTGGGGCCATGGGCTTTTAGTGTTACAGGCTGTTACATCTTAAACACATAGTTTTAAGGCAATAGTTTCATACTGTGAGAATGGGAGTCCTCTGGCTGAGCAATTTCAAGCTACAGGAGAACTGAATCAGCTCTGGCAAGTTCAGCCTCAAAAACAAGGTTACTCAAGCCTCTTCAACTCTCTGTTTTGACCTAGGCCTTAATAAGTATTTTCTTGCAGTGGTGTTTGAGCACTATTGTTGATGTTGTTATAGAAACTTGTAGATGTTTATTGCTGGGTTTGAGATATTTGCAGTTTCCCAGTTAGAGGATGGCTCGTTGCACCTGCATATGGCAGAGTTTGTGAATTCTCAGTTACTAACAGCTCAGATTATAAGAAACCCCTACCTGACATAATTTGCTAGCTCTTCCTGCAGCTGTGGATGGCCTAAGTGAGAAGTGTGAACACTGAAAACCAGTTTTATGTGCTGGGGCCTGAGCACTGCATAAAGACTCTGTGCTGTATGACAGAAGTGCACGAGCACAGCTGCTCCCTCCCCCTGACACAGCAGCCCCTGGGGACCCCAGCTGACTGAGGGGGACTTATGGAGGCTGTCAGTCACCTCTGAAGTCTCCTGGCCACCTTCCCTAATTCTTCCAAACTTTCAGTTATCACAGGGTCTTTCTTGTTCCTTGAGTAATCAGGGTTTTACCACAGCATTTGTTTCTTAAACTTTGAACTATACCTGTGGACAGCCAAATTCTTCTCCCACTTGCACTCCCTGAAGTTGAAGCCGCCCTAGATTTGAAATGGAGAGCACATCTGCAGGACTCTCCGTCTGGGTTTTGGTGATGACAATACAGAAAAGGGAGAGATCAGATAAGAATATTCAGGAATTAATCAAAAGCATAAGATGCCTTCTTCATAGTTATTCAAAGGCTTGAGGCCATTCTTGAGCAATTTTTCTGCAATCATTTGGTGATTACATTTTTGGCCCTCTGTGGCTGTCATTCATCTATGTACTTAACTGCATATTAGTGGTGGAAGAAATCTATCCTATCTCATATTCGTCCTTGGTGAGCTTATCTTCATGAAATAGAAATTATTCTAGAGATAACAACAACCATAAGAAAATTCTGATGGTTTGGGTTATCCTCTTGGGCATGACAAATACTGAAAATGTTCATTGCCACTCTATATGCTGTGTGGAGAAAAGAATGCAAAAGGAATTTTCACTGTGACCCTGGAAATGAAGCCACAAGTCACGTGCTCTTGAACATGTGGAGTGAGGGCATTCTTGAATAATCAAATCCATTAATGATCATACAGCAATAGCGTCAGTCATCATTCCAGTCCTAAAAGATCTGAGAAAAACCTTCAAGTATATTTGAGATTCAGGAAGAGCTCTTGAAAGCTGTAAGGCTGGGGTTTTTTTGTCACTTTGAAGTGACAAAATGTGGGAATATGCCTTTTGACTGTAATTCATTTTTCAAACAAAGGCTATCTTCATTACTATCTGCCCAGCACTGTTGTAAGGCAGCTTACAACAGCACAAAGAACCTGTTCTCGTGTACAAACTGCTCAAGTAAAAATCCACATAGAGGGGGAGTCAGTGTAGCCTCACAAGAGGCAGCTGTCTCCCTTACCGACAGTGAGAGACTTCAGGGCTCACAGCTCTCAAAAAGCTGTGGCTAACACTGCTGGTTTACTTTCTTTTTACAAGCATAACAATGTGGGAGATGATGTTGCTGAAGAATCGTGGTTAATTCCATTTTTCATTAAGTCCTGCCTAACTGAGGCAAGGCCAGCTGTTTCGGGATAAACCAGGAGCAAACAGAAGCTGTTCTGAGTGAAGCTTTGAATGGCGCTTTATCCATCCTTTCACAGCAATTCACAACCAACTTCCACGGAGTGAGATAGCTTCAAGTCTTCCTCCTGAACCTGCATGCAAGGAATATGCAGACATGGAAAACCTAAACATCTGTCCTGGCTGAAGGGAGATGGCCAACTTACTGATCACTTGAGTTTCAGAGATCCAGTACTGTCGTTTATCTCCTCCAGCATCCCAGAAAAGCTTGGCTGGTGGTCTGTTGATATCCAAAATGCAGANAGTTTAACTCCTCCAGCATTCCAGAAAATTTTGGCTGGTGGTCTACCCATTTATGGGCCCATCAGCTATGTCCTTGCATAGCTCTCCAATCCTTTTTAGCTCCATGCATCACTCTCTCACCTTCCTCCTACCAACTGCATGCAAAAGGAAGCTACCACATGACACTGAGCTGGTAGAACTACAACGGTAACATTCAATTTTCCTCTTGCAAGGAAATTCTCTGCAAGTAAAGAGAGTTATTCACATCTCCTTCACTGCTCTTTGCAGTCTCTAGAGGTGTAACAGTTTATGTGATCGGATGCCTCATCCATTTTTCTGGATGATGACAGAAAGATTCTTCCCTTTACAGCAATATATACATAATTAAGCAGTTCTGGATTCAGCTACAGAAAAAAATGGATGGATGCCCACACCCATTTTTCTGATTTGTCCATGCTCCAAAATGGCCCAGTAGGATTGACTGAACAAATGTGATACCAGCCATCACTCGGCAGTTGGGATAGACCAGGACAAATCACATGAAACATCTTTCCATTTCGCTGCAATTAAAACCTGCTGGAACCAGAATCGGTGCTGTATTAATGAATCCAAATCTTTACTGTTGTGGTATTGGAACAGACAGCTTCCAGAAGAGGAAATGGGAAGGCAGCCATCAACCTCAAGATGACAAGAGAAGACATAATTTTTTCTGTAGAATCCTTATGAGGACACTGAAACAGTGCTCTGTCACAAGAAGATCCTGCCAACAGGAAAAAAAAAAAGTGAGGGCAACAGAAAAGGAGAATTTTCAGGAGCCTTTCCATCAGATTCCAAACATCTTTAATTTTCTTAAACTAAGAGCAAGTGATGATTTTCTGTACAGGAAAATTAATTTTTTCCTCCCCCACAAATATATAGTATGAATCCCTGTTTAGGGACACTTTTTATTAATGCTCTTTTATGGATACTTTGGAAAGAGATTGTGAGAAAGGAACAATACACATTGTAGACATGAATGGTACATGTGTTGCAAATAGCTTAAAATCTAAAAATTGGAAGGTAGGATAGCTATAAACAACCTAACTGATGAATTATGTAACTATTTAAAGCCATTCATAAACCAGTTATTGATAATTTATTAAACCCTAAACTATGCTTACTTTATTGCTTATTTTAATTCATGGAGTTGTATAGTTTCTATGCCTAGAGTAACCAAAATTATTCCTTTTAAAATTAGCAGGTGGAGAAACAGAGGTAGAGAATCCCCTCACAAAGTACCAAAACCCCATGACATTAGCAGATAACCACCTCGAGAAAGCGACTGCCACACAAATACTAACTAGAAAAAGACATGTACCAAAAGAGAGCAAAAAGGACAACAGCTAATCCATACAGTCTGTTGGAAATTTGTAAGACCTATGTCTTGGCAGGCTGCCAAGGGGAGAGAAGGGAGTAAGGGTAAGGGGCAAATTCCTGAAAGGAGCAGCTTTCTAATAGGAAATCCCCACAACCTCCCATGGAAATCTTCACCTGAGGAACAAACAGCCAGTTGTGCGCCCCACATCTTAGTATGGGGTGAGAGGCCGTGTCTTAGATAACGGGTCCCAGACATGGTAGGATTTAGAGATAATCACCAACAGCTTGAGTTGCACCTGGATGAGGACAGGAAACTTGTGCAGAAACATGAGCACAAGCATTATCCTCTCTCAGAAGCTCACCTCGCAGATGGGAGTGCTCTGTAATAGCTGTAAATTCCTCAAAGATTGGCTCTAATTAGAGCCTAACCTTGCCATGAGAGGGATGGAGGGCCATTACCCACTCGGCAGGAGTGGTCCCAGTCTCCTGCCTGGCTGGAGATGATGAAAGGCACTGCTGCCTACTGCTGCTACTCCAGATTGCAAGGCCAGTGACAGACTTTAAAGAAAGACGAGGCTGCAAAACTTCATCATGGTAAGAGGAATGATTAAGACATAAGAAGGATGAGAATTCCTGCAGTCAGCCTGAGCTGGCCTAATCCTCTCTAGCAAAGCACCACAGGCATTTAAACTCTTTCCTCATTCATGGTCACAGGATTTTATCATGCAATATAAAGACTACAGTAATGCAAGAGCCACATCTTATGGACACCTAGGTTCTATCTATACTACAAAACCCCTCAGCAATACTTTGTTTCCAGTTCTGCAACCTAATTGCATCTCAGCTACATCAGGGCAGCTTCATCCATGCACCAGATCTGTCTTCCATGTCCTGGTTTCAAGGGAACCTCAGGTGCAAAGCCCATGAAGGAGACAGAAGGTCCCTCGAGAGGCACCCTCTCTGAATGGCAGCCATGAGAGCACCACAAAGCATCCCCTGGCTTCCCTCAGCCTGCTGCTGTGGACACAGCTGGTTCCAACCAGGGCTTCTCCATACCTAGAAGCTGTTTTTTCACTAAAGGATGTATAAAGTGATTTCACAGTCTGCATTTTTGAATCCCATGGAATACCGTAGTAAGAGATTTAGGCATCAAACCAAATCTAAATACCAAATGCACAAACTATCTACTCTTCAACTCAGGGAACGCTAAGCTGCACCCAGCCCTGTACCCTCCAAGGTGCTGCACTAGCTTCCATTCCCAGTAGGGATGAATCACACCCCAGCTCTGCACATTCTTTCAAATGTCTCTCCAAGCAAAAAAGCATTGCTGCTGCTTTATCAATGTTGAATCACAGACAGTTCAATCTCAGCTGGATCCTCACCTGGTCACAAAGTAATGGCCAAATTTAACCCTGGGCACATAAACTCAGTTTAGTATAACTGTGAGATCATAATTTTATTCAGGAAAAACTCTAAGAGTGAAGAATTTCTGTTATGAAAAGAAGATAAAAATCAAAATGTTAGTTTAATGACTCTTCAGTTTAAAATCTTCCTCAGAGTTTCCTGGGAAGTCTACATGAAATAAAGAAAACAAACAAGGAAAAGACAATCACACCCCAAAGCAAAAAAAAAAAAAAAAAAAAAAAAGAAGGAAAAGAAAAGGCAGACTGGACAGACTGGAAGAGGAGAACCACTAGAAAAGCTGAATCACTGCCCAATTATAATGTGTATTTGAACAAATGGAACTCTTTGCCTACTTCTCACATATACAGATTACATGAAAACAAAAAGAGACCTCCAGGTACCTTACAGACATAAGTGACAAACCTTGGGTAAAAGGACAATAAAGTGAAAATGTCGATTGGTGCCTCACTGTGGGTCAGGTCCAGAACTGAATCACTAAAATGGGAACTGACTCCCAGTTACCATCAGGAGGACTGGAACTGGATTTTCCCAAGGTGCCATTCACATTACTATGGTGCAGTGAGGTAGCTGAGCCCTGGACATGGGTTTATCTCTGCTCCAGGGGTGGTTGTCTCCAGCAGAAGGAAGAAGCAGAGCTGTGGGGGTAATTTCTTAGACTTCTGCAGACAGCTCAGTCTGTGCTTTCACCACAAATTACTTTATTTAGAAGACAAACCCACTCCGATTTATCTTGGAAACTTAATATTTCTGCTTTCTTCCTACTGTTTTCTGGGAGAAAGAAACTTATTTTATATTAAGGATGTACAGACTTGCTCCATTTGCAAGGGAAATGTGTTGGAACCCAACAGCTTCAGAGGAATGCAGGAGAAGGAAGGAAACCTTTGCACTTAGTCTATCACAATGTAAATAATCTATAGAAGGGCATGTCCAAAATTAAGTGAAAGCTCAAATACACTGCTGAGAAAATGGAGAAAGAGGCAAAAGTCAGCATACTCAGAGAGAGATGCTTCGAGCACATTTCTGAGGCTTTACCACAACATTTGTCTGACAGCTACCCTGGAAATCCAAATTTACCCAGAGCACTTCAGGTCCCGTGCTCTGCCATGTAATTGCATCCTACCCATCACAAGATCCATGGCTGCTTCAGCAGCAAACATTTGAGCTAATTAGGGTGCACGCTGGAAAAAAAATGAAAGGTTTTTTTGCATTATTTCCAAACATTTCCAAACACAAACCTTTCACAAAGGTAACTTGTGGTTGCTCTATAATGTGTTTAAGAACGTGTCCTCACTCTGTAGCCAAAGCTACCGAGGAAAAAAAAAAAATAACACAACCGTTTCAATTTAAAATGTATCATTTTAAGTGCATGCACACACTGGGGATTTTGGGTGGGTTTTTTTGCCCTTTCAAAGTGTTGCAAGTTTTCTGAGGAGCAAACTAAGGAGCAAAGAACGTAAGGCAGCTTTGCTGTGTATCGCTGCCATCTAGTGACCCGTCTCTGAGAACGGGACTCCAACAGCAGCGTCACCGTGTCAGTACCGTCCCGGTTCTACTCTTTATTTCAGCTTTGGCAGAACGTTAAAAGATTATTTCAGTTCACAGCTCCTTTTGCACTGTCTAAGGTCTTCAAAGCAAAGAATAAATGTCAGTTAACGGTGGCGGCATAAGTGTGATCGTATCACAGTAATGGAACATTTATTCACTTTGCGTAATTGCGATACCTATAAATCACCCATAGGAGAATGGTCCTTTTAGAGAGAGAGAGAGAGAGAGAGAGAGAGAGAGGGTTTTCTTCTGTGAAGGCAAAGTTAATGCAGAAGAAAATCAATTATATTATTAAAACATAATTAACATCCGCAGACTTCACTATTTGCCTATGACATTGCATTAAATGAGCTTCAATGGCACACACAAGAGCAGACATTATGGTCAAGCGTTTCTTTCAGCTGCTTGTGATAAGCTCTCCATGAAGACTCGATTGTGAAAAGCTTCTGGCAGTGACAGTGATTTAGGAAATGCAAGGGCAAGTTGTGCCACAATATTATCAAGAGTGGGTCTGTCTGAGCTGCAGAGAAGAGGTCCCATGGAGCACCACAATGACACCACTGCCGGCTCCTCTGAGGACCTGGGCTAACTCAGCCACGTCAGACCGCTCTGTCCCAGAACCGAGAGTGGAGGTCCGAATTAACAAGGATTTGGTATTTCAGAGGCAGCTCTACAAGTAAAAGGTAGATGTGGGACAAGGGGCAGAACCTGAGAAGCAGGCTGATAACATGTAAGAGCAATAAATGCAATAGCCATAGCCTAATACCACAGCCCAGACTGTATCTTCATTTCTTTTATGCTCTAGGCTTCTGGGAGGTATCACACAGTCCTGTATGCGGCTGAAAGTAATTTACAAGCTCATGGCAAGGGCCAAAATCAAGTAAACCTATATCAGAGTGTTCCTAACAGGGAAACTCATAAAGGTATATTGGGGAAAAAAACCCAAAGAACTATTCAGCAAATTACACAGCCCATTCTCTAAGGAGGTCATTGAAGTGAAATAAATTTCATAGGTCTTTCCCATGCAATAATTTAGATGCAGTTAATATGCCCCAGAATACCAATAACAGCTAGATGCAGAGGTCATTTATTCACATTTTATCAATAGGATCTTTATGAGATGCAGGCTCCTTCTTCAAGATCCACCCCATGCCAACAACCCAAAACATCAGTGCCGTCCAGAAACCCACCTCAGTGCAATCATCCATTTCAGACTGCTGACCGAGCTATATGAAGTTAGCAAATGTCTTTGGGAGATACTCAACCCTCTGCCTCCACCTCAAGCCAAAACTAACTTCAGACTTGCTGGGAGAAGGAAAAGGCTGCCATCCCTCAGCCATGAAAGGTTTTCATATGAAGTATGATAGCATCATGTTTCCTCTGAATAATGACTTACTTCAGCTTAATGCTTGTTTCTTCCTTGCCTGGGGTTCATCATTTCAATAACACAGTGATGGGTTTTGTTCTATGTACCCTGGACCAAACAGAGCTTTCTGATGCTTCACTACACAGGATGCAAGCAGATCAAAAATTAGTTTAACAAAACACATAATTGGCTAATTGACTATATCCCCTTCCCATAACATGGATGTTACTACTATTTCAACTGGGGTGGCTTTTCAATGGACTTAAGATAATATTGTTTGAGTACACAAGACAAAAATATTGCCACACAAATGAACACAGAAAAGTCAAGCTCACTTGTTGAAATATATCCATGCAGAGCAGTGGAGCATGAAAGTCTAAAGGCCTCATATAATCAGCTGATGAGTGCTCCATTGTTCCAGGTTTAGAAAGAACCAGATTTCATTTAAGGTCCACCTACACAAGAAATATTCAGAGCAGTCATATTAGTGAGTGCTGCTGATCCCACCGCTTCAATAACCAGCTAAGAAAAATTACTCTCAGAAATCACATAGCTCATAATGGAGAGTTCTGTTTAAAGAGTCAGTAATGTGATTGACCCAGCTGGACAAAAAGCTTGAGAAAAATCAAACAAGATTTAGCCTGAAGATCTAAAACATTTAGGATTTCTCAGTTTTCATTCGTAAGTGTTCAAACAGTTTTCTCGGCCCATTCAGAAATTCTGCTTATAAATACATTAGGTTTTAAGGAATACTTTTCAGTTATTCTGCTTATAAAAACATCACCTCGTCCCTGTCCCCACAGCGATTTCCAGGGAGCTGCTACAGCTTGTTTCCTCCAAACTACCATCATCCTCCACCCCCGCCTACCACCCATTAGGAGCCTGATACAGATATCAAACATGGGGCATAATGGGCATTAAATGAAGACCTCCCAGCTGTCTCCTGACAGTTTCATTGCATAATGGTGACCTTTGCATGTCTTATTCACCAAATAAAAAACCCCAAAACTATACAATTCCAGGCTGCAGATTAAAAAAAAAAAAAAAGTCCTATGATATATTTGGGGGGCAGGTTGGGGGTCTTAATTTACTTGCATATATAGATGGTCTTATAAGGCTTGCCTTGGTGCTTCCTAGATGTGTAACATTTTACTTCTTAATAGTCATTCTTGCCTTCTTTCTTGCTGAAAAGTGATAGTTCACTTTGAAAGCAGAGATTTATACTGCAGACTCTTCATTTAAACCTTATGTAAAGAAATAAAATCTTTATGTCCACACATATTTGAGCTCCTACCTTCATACATTTATAGCGTGTTACATTTCCCAGCTTTCCCATATTTAATGTTTTACAGCCTGTTCTCCAGATTCAGGTAGTAAAAGGCTCGAAGGCCAGAAAGCAGGCAGCAGCTCACTATTTAATTAGAAAACAACCAACACAGAGATCTCCAAACTGCACAGTTGCACAGAGGTACTAGCAAGACCTCTCACTAGAATAAGAGCAACCTGACCTATGACTTCCACCAAAATATTTTAATTTAGAGAGTTTTAAAGTGCTTTAAGTGAATCCTTGTTGGACCCTGAGTTGTCTCATCAGTATTTAGAAATAGCTCTGGGGGGAAAAAAAAGAACGAGAAAGGGAAAGAACTATACACTAAATAGAAAAAGGTCTGGATAAGGAGAAATAACTATTCCTGCATTTCCAGAAGGCTTCACTCCCACTCCATTCAGCTATTCATTTCCCAGCCAAGATGTGTGACATTTTCTGTGGGTGGCAGCACAGTTGTATTGGTATTTAGCTTGCATCTGACAAGCCCACGCATTTGGAAGAATCATCAAATCATAGAATATCCAGTGTTGGAAGGGATCCACAAGGATCATCAAGTCCAACTCCTGGCCCTGCACGGGACATCCCCAAGAGTCGCACCATGTGCCTGAGAGTGTTGTTCAAACACTTTTTGAACTCTGTCAGGCTGGTGCTGTGACCACTGCCCTGGGGAGGCTGTTCCAGGGCCCAACCACCCTCTTGGTGAAGAACCTTTTCCTGATATCCAACCTAACCCTCCCTGGTTCAGCTTCAGGCCATTTCCTTGAGTCCTGTCACTGGTCATGAGAGTGAAGAGATCGGTGCCTGCCCCTCTGGTCCCCCTCACAAGAATGTTGTAACCACAGTGAGGTTTCCCCTCAGCCTCCTCTTCTCCAGGCTGAACACACCAAGTGACCTCAGCCACTCCTCATATGG
>VZTH01001685.1:157868-202218 GCA_013397815.1 Aleadryas rufinucha
CACCATGTGCCTGAGAGTGTTGTTCAAACACTTTTTGAACTCTGTCAGGCTGGTGCTGTGACCACTGCCCTGGGGAGGCTGTTCCAGGGCCCAACCACCCTCTTGGTGAAGAACCTTTTCCTGATATCCAACCTAACCCTCCCTGGTTCAGCTTCAGGCCATTTCCTTGAGTCCTGTCACTGGTCATGAGAGTGAAGAGATCGGTGCCTGCCCCTCTGGTCCCCCTCACAAGAATGTTGTAACCACAGTGAGGTTTCCCCTCAGCCTCCTCTTCTCCAGGCTGAACACACCAAGTGACCTCAGCCACTCCTCATATGGCTTCCCCTCAAGGTCCTTCCCTTCACCATCCTCATGGCTCTCCTTTGGATGGTCTCTAGCAGCTTAATGCCTTTCTTATATTGTGGTGCCCAAAACCACACACAGGTGGGGCCACACCAGTGCAGAATTTGCTCATAAAAGGGAGTTATCAAAAATAACTTACTAACAATATTTCACAGCTTGTGGAGTCTGACTGCAGCCTTTATATCCTTCCCACTTTCACTCTCCATGTACTTCACTCTTTTTTTCCCCCATTTCATTTTCTATTTCCTAAAACATGAAACAGAGTATAGGAAAATATCCCTAGCTGGAGATCCCAGGACAATTACATGATACCTTTCCCTTGCTCCAAAGGAGGACTAAATATCACTCTGCAATACACTTCAGATGTTTGTTTAATCCAGAAGTGTCCTCGGTCCCAAAACAACTTCCAAGGCTCCACACAGTCACCCGAGGGTAAACCATAATGGCACTTCCCGCACCTTATTGGATCCATGGCAGGAACTTCCTCCAGCATGTCCATACACGGCTCACCAAATGACTGCTTTGCATGTTCCCCAACACTCCATAGGGCACACACTGGAAAAAAAACTGGGAAAATGGGCACCACAGCCTGGGTCTTGTCCATGAGTTAATGGCTCAGAAAGCGGGTAGGCAAGAGCTGACAGAAAAGTTTTGCCTGGCCCACAGCCTGCAGGCTACTCCTTAAAATACTTTGCTGACGTTTTCCTTTAGTTGATCAAGCTTTCCAAACCGCTTATACCTGTTGCTATCCTCACAGTTCTCTCTCTTATTCTCGCCTTTACCTCTTTTCCTATTTTTTTTTCCCAAATTAGGTCATTAATACATGGATGCAACGCTACCGCTGATGACCTCGGCAACGACTGCCCACAATTTATTTTTTCAAATACTTCTGAGGACAAGGTTCCTCCTCTGCCACAACAATGACAAAACTGACTATGGCTCAGCCTCCAATCCGCTCTGATTCCCAGACCTTCCTCCATGCTACAGCTCACTGGAACATTATGCAGGTTGATGTGTCAGGTTTAAGCACTACTTTTACATTACACTACATTTCTCATGTGAATTCCTCAAGTTCCTGCAGAAAGCCAAGCATAAAGCTGGGATGAAATTCTAAATAGTCGAGATTCCAGGTGTGACCAGTAGCAGTGGCTGTCTGCAAGCAGCAGCTCTGCTGTTCCTCGTGGTGCACAGCACAGGCCAGAGGTTTTGCTGTCTCAAGGCTGTGAGAAAGGTAAGGAACAGGATACCTCACTCCCTAACCCTTCATCCAAGGCCCCTTTGTAGTGGAAACCAGGGGACAGAGAACTTTGGGAAAAAGGAGCTGCTGTCCTCCAGGAAGAGGCGTGCTCCATGGGCCCCATTTTAGACATTATCAGCCAGGCTCCCCATTACTGCCATCAGTATAGCACAAAGGTTAGGAGGCAAAATACCAAAACCCGCAAATATCTTTAAGTGTAACTGAAGTCTTTGTTCAGGTACCTCTTGGCCAGAACACAATTCCCTGCTCTCAGTGCCTAGCATCTGATAGAGAGAATTATACCTTATTTCCAAGCAGTTATTTTAGGGTAGAGGGATTTATCCTGTATGGACTTACTCTGACATAAATCCTTGCCTCTGATTGTAATAAAAGCTCTTTGTGATGACTTTTCACCAAGCAAACTTCTGTCAGAAGTCTTTCAGAATTACAAGCCTCCTTTCCCACGCCCTGCCTCGACAAGAGGGAATGGAGCAGAACAGAATTTCTTTTGCTGCAGGCAGACTGGCTTTGTGTGCTCCATGTATTTTGGCTTTGGGTTTCTCCACAAAATTCAACAGAGTTAAGTTTTCATGTAAATGCTTATGGGTTTGGAGGCAACAACTTACAGTGGCAGCCTGAGGCAGGTCAGCTGTGGGTTTGAGGGGCTGCAAGGAAAATGTTTCCTCAAACTGAAACCCGCACTGACTCCTGTATTAAGAAGCATTACAGAGACACAAGAGGCCACTGAATCCAGCAAAGATGCTCCCTGGGTTCTGGCAGGTTTCACTAAAATCAGGGAGCAAGTTGTGTTTCCTCTGAAGAGAGCAGTGCAGCACACGTCCCTGCCTGGAAGGCTGTGAAGCAAAACCCTTATCTTTGAAAGCGCAGATACTCCAGGGAGTCTGATGTGGAAAATCCCTCCATCAAACCAATCCCTGTGAGTTTCCAAGGACTCTCAAACCTCGCTGGTCTGTCAGAAATGATGCTTAGCTATTGCTAAGGCTTTTCTAGAAGGATGCAGAGAGCCAGCTGTATGACTTTGGCAACAATCAGTGAACCACCACTAAAGGTTGCCTTTTGTAATGGAGTTAATTTATATGAATATTGTCACTGCTGCTCTCTTCCAAAAGCTCAATTTGCAACAGTGGCTCAATCTCAGCCTAAAAAAAAGGAAAAACGAACACATGAATGTGTATCATGTGATGAACTAACCCATCACATGAAACCTCCCTGCACATGACAAGCTGTCTGAGACATACTGCTGTGTATACATAATAAAAACTGTGGGAAACTGGGACTCAGAGAAGTGCTTATTTAGTTTACAAAGTTGGAAACTTTGTCTTTATTCAGCTGAGGTTTTACAAAGACTATTGTACCCTCAGCTCCAGACACAGACTTACACATATTCCCCTGTATAAATGTCTACAAGCTCCAATTACCATATGTAACTACACGTTGGAATAACCAAAGCAAATTTTTCAGAGTACAGCTACTGTGTGCTACAGTGAGTAAAACAAGGTGGTTACAACCAAAAAATTCCAGATCTGCAAAGACAGAAAGGAAAAGCATCTTCACAAGATACTAGTTTACAAACTTAGGTAAAAGGAATAATGGAAAATTGTTGTCATGCATGACAACGGTGTTCATCTGAGGGATACAGGCAAGCAGCAGTGGAGGTTGCCAAGAAATTCTAATTAAAAGTATATTTTGACCCAAAAAAAGCAGATAAAAACATATTACTTTCTGAGAGAAAACAAGCTTTCTGTTCTCCTGTACCTTTTACCAGCAAGTATTGGATTTAGCAATAAACATATATATGTTCAGACTCCACACTACTAAGAACATTACCAAAACATTTATAATGTCATTTATAATATCATATTATGACCATATTATATATTATAATATCATATGACTGTCCTAAAGCTTTCTGTCTGTTCCATTATATGTTCCAGGAATCCACAAAGCTACAACTTAAAGGTACTGGTCCAAAACCTACTGAACCTCCTCATAGCAGCTACACTGACAAAAGCAAACACAGCATTGCCCCACAGTTCAAAGGAACAACTCAAGCCTCCCTCACTGAGTTTGTCCCTGAGGTCCCCATACAGCTGTACTCATCAAGAAACTTGAAATTCATACACAGAGACCATCTAAATCATTGCTTCCCCTGAAATCAGTGTTTTCCTTTGATTTTCAAGAAAAGCAGGCCTTTCAACCACAACCTTTAGATTGATATAGAAAAACCTTTTAGAATTTCATTAGAAAGAATAAAGCATAAGTCCTGTAAAATTTGTTATGAAGTGATCCTTAGGAATAGATAATTTACCAGAATTCTAAAATAATTGCTGTAAAAATCCATAGAATTAAAAAGCAAGCATCTGTCCTAAATTACATTTTAATTATCATATAGAATCGGAGAAAGAGAATATCTTTTCTTGTTCATTTTTATAGGCTGGTACATAATTCATGTAGCAAGGTTATCATTTTCTATTGAATGCCATAGCACTTTTTCATACAAGAGTCTTATTCTTTTCTCTCTCTGATCGTGTCTTATTTGAGGAGGGGAACGTGTTCTGCAGCCAAGGCTCCATTATTTGCTTTGGACAGTCAGTTTTGCAGCTGAGCCCATAAGGTTTTTCCATATAATTATAAAGCATGTCTGACTCTTTCAGTGGTGGGTGGACAATTACAGATGTCAAAACTTTTCTTCCAGATAATAACAAAACTGCATGAACCTCCAAATTAAATACCCAACATCATATCAATTATTAATCCGAAACACCCTGCTGGGAAGCACACATGGCAATTACCTTATTTGAAAGAAAGAGCTGTTCGGCAGGGTAAATATTAACACTGTCTGGCATGAAAATCTTGCTTTGCCATAAGTTTTAGGTCAAGAAAGAATAAACAATGACAGAAGAAAACCTCCCAGGTGAATACATTATGCTAGTTAAAGAAAATAAAAGGTGAAAACTCCTTCCAAGACCTTTCATTTTTTAGATATGTTGCGAATTACCTGAACTGGATTCTGTTTTGGCCATTAATTCAAATATTATCTTAAGTATAATTTAAAAAGCATCAGCCTCACTCAAAGTATATTTTTTACTTCAATCACCTCATGTACATTAGCCTCAAATCTTGCTTCCTACTTTCTGTGGTTTTGTTACAATACTACATATATTTACTTTCTATCCCTTTTTTTATAGTGACAGTAGTTCCCTCTGATGCATGTAGAGCAAAACTGATGATCACTGTAAAAAAGTGTATTTCAAATATGCACCCACCAAACTAAAGACTCCCAACACACGAAAATGCTCATGAGGTCGCTTGCCTCATGTCCTCCCCAGTAACTTGCAGTCAGCTCTTCCAAAATTTAATCTTTCTATTAGAGCAATAATAGTTCTCTAAACAGAAAGCATTTTATGATTGTTTCTGTATGTATCAAGATGTGTTTGGCACTGAAGTCTGCAAAAGAGAATTTCCTGTTTACAAGCTCATTTTCTGTCCTGAATTTGAATGCATACCTGAGCAAAACCCTTCCACACGACTTCTTATTTTATTTCAAATGAGAAAGTATTTTGATGAGCATTTTTGCTTTAAGTTAACCATAATTATTGCAACAGTTTGACCTCCTTTTTCTTAAAAAAATGAGAAACAAAGAAAAAGTATTGACAAATTAATAACAAAATATGGATATTACAACATAATATATGAATATAAACAGCTTTATAGATCTGAGAAGTCCTGTTTGGTTCAATGAGGCAACTCTACCACGTAGCTGCCTATGTGTGAATGCAGCCAAAGCCTTTGTTTGTCAGGTTTTTCTCAACAGCTGTTAAGCATCATTCGCATAAGTCTGACTTTTTGTTATATTTATAATAATCCATACATTATTTTAGACAAAAAAACTCACGGAATTATGCAGAGACATTAATTTACCTTATTTTCTCATTTCAAGATATCAAACAAACAGTCTTTGTTTTCCTCATTTTTTATTTCCCATATCCTCATGGAAGAACACATATTAGTTATGTTCTCACTACACAATCATGTAAGTTCAAAGTTAAAACAAGTTACGTTCAACGAGGAGGAGTGTGATTGTGTCATCCATGTACCACTTGAAACACTGACCTGGAGCTGCTCCTGAGAGCCATGGGAGAACTCAGACCCCACATCATCAATGTCCGGGCAGCTGGGTTAAGACTGCCCAAATTCCCAGCTTATTTGCCTGGAACTTTCTGTCTTCAACTTAATTACTTCCAACTTAGAGCAGAATAAAGGATTTATCATCAGGTTTAAAAGAACACTTGGATGTAAACCAGCCTCAAGGCAATCACATAACCCTTGGTCCCTGGTAAGCCCTCCCAGCATCATGCTGGAATCTAAAGGTGCTGTATACATTATTCAGGTCCAAAGTCAACATATTTAGAGAAATGGTGTGTTGACTTACATGCACTATCAGCCAAAATAGCTACTAGGTACAGAGCCTGTTATTTTGCCAGTTACAAATTTCTAGCCTTAGAAACCTGTTTCATAAAACTATTAAAAATTACAGTGACATTTGCCAAATGGTGGTAACCTCTATTTAATATTCATATTCTAAAGAAGAGAAAAGCCTCAGATGTGTTGCAGAAAACAGCCACCGAATTAATGTCTCAACCAAGCCATTTTCTATAAGAAAGGGGTTTTGGACAGACTTTCAGTAGCGCTTCTTATAATAGTCCTTTACTCAGAAAACCAAAAAATTTTTGTCTGTGCAAAATAACAAACCTGCTGGGGTGAGGCTGTATAAGGAACAGTAAAGCCAATCACAGCACAGTAGGGCAGGACCACTTGGATCTATTAGGACCTGGTTGACTTCTCATGCTTCTTCACTTCTGTGACTGAACCTAAGGTTTGCTGTCCCCCTGATTGTAAAATACTCCATCATAAGACAGATGTTGCCAGGAGGTTTGAACTTGCTCCACAGGATCCATAACTCCACTAAGAAATACTTAAGGATTTGAAAATTGAAATCTGATGAAAAGCCGTGTAACAACATAGCTCCAGGCAGGACCAGTTGCTCAATACTTAGGGAGTATAATCCCTAATAATTTAAATTAATTATTCAACAATGATGGATCTCCATTAGATCATCCACATCTCATCCCTATGTACCCTTCCATGTGGTGTGCTGGGAGTAATCTGCTGTGGGAAGCACAGTTTAAATACCATACGGAGGAAAGCGGAGCCACAGCCTGGGAATGGTAGGCAGAGCAAGCCAAATTAATATCTTTTAAAATGCACACATGTTTGGCAATCAGATTGCACATTAACATTTTCAGGTGCAATTTCTTTTGCTTTGCAAATACCTTGGTAACTAGAGTAAAACCTCATGAGCATCTCAGCTCAGGAAGCAGAGCTGTGAGAACCCATCTTCCTGACTGAGCTAATCCTCTGGTAACATGCTCAGAGGCACAGAGGACACAGCAAAAAGGGGAAACTTTGGCTGTTGCGCTTCATCACTTTCACTGCACCAACATAAATTGAGGATCTTTTCCACTTCTCTGCTGTCTTTTGCACAGCTACAGACCATCAACATCTGACAACAGCCATGGTCTTTACAAAGTCAAGCAGGTCAAAGCCTAGCTTACATGAAATCAATCAGGATTTAGAAAATAGAGATGAAACTGTCACTCCTCAAAGGCTTGATCTAACAGATATAATTAATTTGTAAATATATGAAGCCATGTATCTAGTCAAGAGGATAAAGCTCCTTGCAAAACACAGCTGTAACAACTGCTTTGCTTTAGGTTGTTAAGCTGTGCTTTCATGCAAGAATGTAATTGTCAGGCACTCACCATGTGGGAGACACAAGTAGTTTACTTTTACATCTGCCACCGCCCATGAGAATGATCTAACCACCAGACTGCAGAAAGGGCATTCTTCAGCCTTTCAGCTGAATCACTGTTGTGTTTTCCTGTAAAATACAAGTCTCGCTGATAGAGAAAAAAAGCATGCAAGAGACCATGTTTCTAAGGTCTAGTAGTTATGTCACTTACTAGGAAAAGGACAGTCTTGGTTCTAGCTCCAAGACTATGCCTGTATTTCCCATCATTGCATAAAATATATGAACACTACCTCATACCTTCCATCCCTTTTCCTTCAAAAGAAAACAATGATTTCTGTTCAGTCCTTTGCAAGAAAAGGTATTTTTACAAATACTCAGTGGATATGCGCCCACACAAGTCACCTTCCTCCTGAGCAAGGTGCCTAAATCTAAGAGGGTGATTAGAACCAGAGCAATCTTCTGTATTTTTGTCTTCTGCACCTTTTACTAACTATCTCAAAGTATCTCCTCACTCAACACATCCCCCTTCTGAGACACCTTCACTGCATACCTCCCCATGGACACCAAGACACTCAACATTTGGATTCTGGATTCCAGTTTGCAGCTAGATGCTCAAAAGTTACAACTCTCACCTCCACAGCAGATCTCTGCTACCTAAGAAAAAAGCTTTTTGCGCTCTCCAGAAAATAAAACCAACATGCAAATTTTTAGCAGCCAGGCTCTGGAAGCAAGCTTTCCTCTAGATATGCATCTTCTGTCTTTTTCTCCTGTCTCTTGCTCACTACAGCTTCCCTTCTCTTCCAGTCAGTCCTCCCAGAATTTTATCAGATGGGCAAGCAGCAGTTGCTCATCATTGTAGCTGTGCCAGGATCTACTTATCTTATGACTGCTTCCATCACGAGAAGCCAGGATTTCCTGTATTCTCTTGGTGGAAGAATTCAGTTGGAGTCCACATCCTCACCAGATAGTGTTTTTTCACCATGCATCCAGCAATTTAAAACTTCTAAACCATGAACTCTTGCCAAATGTAACTGAATTCACCAGGAGATTCTGAAGTTTTTGGACAATAGCACATAAATGTACATACGGACAAAGATTTTGGCTTCTAGAGAATCAGGCTTAATATTTAGTGAGGAGATCAGGCTGGGGTAGAGAAAGAGAGGAATATGAATTAAGCAAATCAGGACATTTCTAAAGAGGAGTTTCACCCAGCATTTACACTGCATCCCTTTTGAGCACATGCTCAAGAAACCACCGATTCAGCAGCCAGGTCTCTAGAGACAGAGAGCATCCGTGTGAGCAAACAGGGCTGGGGAGCGGGCCCAAGGCCTGACACATCGTCCAGGCTGCTCAAATCTCAGCTCAAATCTGACACCACTTTGGGCTGAGCACTCTGCAGGACAGCTCTGTGAGGACAGGTGCAGGCCTGAACAAGGAACACTGTCCCGGGGTACTTTGGATGCAGTCCCTCTCCTCGGTGAGGGTGACTTTGCTGCACTGATGGAAGCTAGGCCGGGCTAGTTGGCCCCAGGAGCAGAAAGCAAATCCTGCAGAAGCAGCCAGAGAAACTGGGACGACCTCATGTGTTAATGTTGGCCCAACTTATTGTTCACAAAGGGTGGATGGATAAGTAGGGGGAGTGTAGCTCTGTCCACCACTGGAGCCCTTTGGCTCTTCCCACACAAGCAGCTCTGAGCCTGCATTGCTGTGAGGACAGGCAGCGTCCACAGTTCCAGGAACTCAGTGTTCCCAGATCCTGAACTGATGTGCTCATGGTAAAATGTGCATTCAAAATATCCCTCTTAGACAATGATCTAATGTTTTCCCATTATACAGGGACTGCTAAATTCTCTTTTCTTTTCTTTTTCAATCCTTCTGTGAAAAGCTGAGATTCAAAAGCTTGAAGACAACATTGACAGGGCCCCATAAACAGCATTTTCTGTTGCCCATGGGAGTTAAACCAGTGCTCAGTGACTTCAGTCAGGAACTGGAAGACAGGAGTAGTAACAGGAGTTAGTCAGAGATCCTTAGCCCTGGACTTGAACCTTTTTGTCCCCAGATTTTACAGGCAAATTTTTATATTTGCTTTATATTAGATATATCTCTCTCTATATTTTGTCCCCAAATATATAGAGAGAAATACACATGCACCCAAAAATTTCTATAAATATCAATACACATATATAGACATCTATTAATACATTCACATAATAGGTCTACTTGTATCTACCAAATTTCTTAAACATGTGCTGAGTATAAATATCTAATTACACATGTGAGTATTTCTTTAAGTTTGTTTAGACATATGCTCATATGCACATATACAATACAGATAAAATACGTTAAATACTGGTTGGGGAGCAGTTCATGGCATACATCCTGAAATATTTTGGAAAAGATACTCTTAAGGATGGAAGTGGAAGAGTGATCTGCTAGAAAAGTGCCCACAAGTGCTGGCCTGATCTCGTGTTTCCCTGTGCTAGCCTGTATCACACGCCTGTACACACACACACAAACACTCCCACAAAAGCCAATATGAGCTTTGATACAGAAGCAGCCCTTTATAAGCATTTCAGCAAAAATAGAGCAGGTTTGGGGTATTTTTGTGAGTGACAGAATAACCACTGTAGCTAACATGAAGAGTTCTATTCTAATTCTTCCTGGATTTTTATGAATAAAAACTTTCACAGGCTAAAAGTAGAACGTAGAGTCAGGAAATCACCTTCTCCAGCCCTCAATCACATATTCAGAAATGAAAAGAACTGAAAAGAATGCACCTTATTTCAAGACTTTCCTGCTTTGTTCAACAGTATCCATTTTTTTAAGCTGATCTTTTCTTTAGGCTTCTATTTCCAGATAGGCTGGAAATAGGCTTCCAGATACTATTTCCAATATACTTCATATTTTATACAGATGAATTCAGGAGCATATTGCTTTTCTGGAAGCTTCTGTCTCTTAATACTGTCTACCCTCATACCAGGTTAACATTTGAAATGCTTCCCTTTCCTTTGATCACGTACAGTTTTGTACCCTGTAGCACACTTGCTACAAGGACACTGAAACCAGTTCAGTGTGATCCCTTCAGGTGAAAGCCTAGCTTAAAAATTTGGGTCCACTGCTACAAGGTCTGTTCTCCTCTCTTCAGACACCCTGGACTCCAACAGTCATACTCATAGCAGTGCTGGTATTAAAAGCCTTACCATTAATGTCAGTGACAGCATTAACCATTAATGTTAAGATTAAAACCTCTGGCTTCATTCTTACTGAGCCCACCATGCTGCTATGCTATGGGCAAGATTTTTAATTCTCAGTTATATACAGTTCTACTATTAGCCTAAAAGGCAATACCTTTTCCTCTTATTTAATTATCATTGACTGGTAACAGCAGAGAACCTCTCCTACAACTACTTTCCCACAAAATGCAGCCCAGACACTTCATCAATAAACTCTTCAGCCACTGGTGATGATTTCTGTAAGACAGATAAAACCTCCTGTTTTTTCGAAGTCTGCGTTTACTAACATTTGAAATATGCCCTTACTTCTCCTTTTCAGTCCCTACAACAAGGCAATAAGCTAAATAGCAAGGTTCCTCAGGAAATCAGGCAGTTAAAATGTATGGCAGCATGATCATGCATGTGCAATGTATGGAAAAAAAAATAAATGGTGTTATATTTCTCTTTAAAAATAAAAAATAAAGGACATTGAACCTCACAACCATTTTGAAATAAACTTGATGACAGCTGAGTCTATGGAATTTTGTTTTCTGACAAGCAGAGCACTTTTATTTGAGACATTTAATCAGAAATTTGTAAAGCTGGGGGAAAGGCAGCTGGGCATTTCAGAAAGGGAAGGAGAAGGCTCATAAATTAACCAGTTGGCACAACCCTAACTATAGTATCACGAACAGTGCTGTTATAATATTATTGCTGTAGGTTAATGTGATCCTTTACACAGCCTTTTTTTCCTCCACAGTAGCCCATTTTCAAGAAGTAAAATGGTTTCATTTGAATTGCAAATCCCAACACATATATAGTTTGATTCTTTTGGAGCAGGATGAGTGACAGTGGTATATTAGAGTTAACAAACCTTATCCACTTTTAAATACATTTCTGGTATTGAAAGCTAACAGAGCTGAAATCTGAATGGGTAAAGGCTCTGCTCTGGCATTCATTCCTTTATTGGAGCCTTGAAAGGACCGTATGGAGGGAACCTGATAGAAATTTCGTGTTGCTGCTAAATAGAACTCAGTCCAAGGTAGAAAAATAAAAGGTTAGGTCTGTCGTCTTTTATAACATTTCATTCCTGGGGGCCACTGCTTTCAAAACTGAAACTAGGGGCTGTGCAGCCCCTTTGATTCAACTGGTCCCTCAGCTTAATGGACTACAGGCCTTGCAAAATTGCTGAATCCAGCCTTTTGAAAGATTCTGTGCTTCCTGTACAGAAATCCATTAGCACTTGTGGCAGCAACAGAAGATTAAAAAAAAAAANAGGAAAACAAAATATAAAAAAAAAAAAAAAAGGAAGCTTCAGGAAAATGTGCAGTGGAAAGTAGATAATAATCTCCTTCCAACAGTCCTGCACACTTGGGAAGCTGTTTTTAGGTCCAGTACGGAAGCTTAACCTGCCCATTGCCACTAGCAACAACTAAAGGCATACCATAGACACGCAGGCACAAAGCAGCCAAACAACACAAAACTGACAGAGCGATGTCAGACTGAATTAATTTGCTAATCTTAACTTGTTTTTAAAGAAAAAGCTGGACCCCAAAGGGATATACAAGCATATTTTTATAGGAGGGAGAAATCAAATTTATAACAGGAGAAATAGGATCCAGCCAAAGCTGTGCTCAGGTGCTCCCCATCAGAAATACCTGTCCAAGCAGAAATTGAAGGCAGAGTTGTCGAGTACCACCCTTAGTGTGCTTCCAAAATGTAAGGAAAAAATTAGGATGCAAGACAATTGTACAAACACAAATATTCTTCTTGTGACCAAGCTACCCATCTGTTTAAAGCATCGAGAAGCAGAGCACTCCACACCATGGGCACAGACTCTAACGCAATGTGTCCCAACAAAGACGTTTCATGTTTTCATAGTTAATCTTCCGTTCAGCCATTGTACTTTGATGTGCTCTGAAAGCAGAAGAAATTTACTCATCCTCCCTTCAGGCTGCAGCAGCTGTGACACTGCAGAGCAACACAAAGGGACTGCTCTGTGGCCAGCGGATGGCAGAGACCTGCCTCCATTGGAGGCTGATAACTCATTCTGCCATTTAGAGCTCCAATGTTCAACAAACAACAGATTTACACTCAAAAATGGAAGTTATTCGAGTGAGAGACCTATAAAAAGAACAAGTCGCATACAGGAGCAGACATTAATTTAAATATACTTCAACATCAGCTCAGTTGAAGTGTGTCTGATCCCATGATGTTCTGACGCTCATTTCAATTGTTTTCAAGTCTCAGTCATAAGCAAACAAATCTTTTCTACTCTTTCCTATTTCTGCAAGACTAACACTTGTAAAATTCTTTGAATTTTACCCTTCATCATCCACATGATCTTAAATGCTGGCTGCAAACCTAGAAACTAACATTTTTAATGCTCTGGTCCCCTGCCAAAATAATCCAGAAGACATCTCTAATAACACAAATATTTTATTATCTGGGCCATCCTGCATTTATTCTACCAGATACTGTAATAATTATTAACTTGAAGACCAAGAAAGCACCAATTTTAGATGCTTCAGGAAAGCATCAGTTTTAGATGCTTCAGGAATAAATTTCCAACATAAGGCAAAGGCATATATTCAGTCATGGGTGCACATTCATGCTTTCTTCACTAGGGGCTTTCTAGCCTGAAATAGAGCAGTGGCTTTGATTCCTTCATCAAACTTAGAACCAGACAGAAAGCCAAGAAAAATGCACCTAGGCTGCTACTGCTGATGCTGCACAGACAATAGCTTTTACATACATCACTTCTTTTAATCATTGTCTTCATTTTTGTATTTCAGGGGTTTCCAAGAGATGAATGACAGATGTAGCAACTAGTTTTAGGTGCCAAAACAAATGCTGGTCATTTCACTCATTGTCCAAAGCCCTTGACTAAACAGATTCAGGATGTGAAGGATGCAAGGAGAAACTCCACACTACATTATGTACTGTGGATTTTTGCAATATCTGAAAAAAAGACAGTCTGAATGTGAAAATCACTTTAAAAAAACTGATCTTAAATCTGACTCTTTGACAGCACAGATTGTAGAAGTTAGAGACAGAAAAGAGCTTACAAAAAATCCATGTTTGCTTATGAAGATCATTCCTTCTAACACAGCTATCCCTAATATACTGTTGTTTCAAATCTATGTTTAAGGAAAAATTTGGATGATCCTCACTGAAAGATCTGCAACCAATATACTGGATCACACTTTTCCTCACAGTCTTCCTGACCTTTTCCAGTTTCACTATTCAATTCTCTTCCTAAATATCCCAAACACAAATGCTTTCGTTTTACTAGTTACTATTTAAAATTGAACACAAATGGACACAGTTAAGCAAACAAGCTTTATGGGACCACCTGTATAAAGCCAATATATTTAATTATTCGTTTAAAAAAAATATTCACTTTGCATCAGAGGTGATTGTGCATGAGTTTGGAATTTGATAGTCAAATTCAAGGACTGGGAAAAAGAGTGAAAGTAGCTAACAACAGAAAAATAATTTATTTTCCTATATTCATTTATTTACCTACTAGGACACATTTAAAGGAGAAAATGCCACCTTCCAATTGATCTGAAGCAGTGCTTTTTGCCTCCCTTTTGCCTCCTACAGAGGCAAAAGTTCTTTGTCAGGTAATGAGTAAAAAGGAGCTATTTTTCACAGTTTATCAGACAATGTTTTATACAATCTTATGATAATTCAGGCTGTCCTTTAGGGTTGAAGAATACCAATAGTGGCAGGGTAGTAACAGAATGAGCCAATATAATGGAAGAATTGTCAGTGGGATTTCCACACAGGAAAGGTTTCTAAACAACAAGCAAAATAACCAGCTCATTACTTGCATTTGCCAACAAAATGGCAGTGAAATCTGAAAAACTCAGGTTTTGAAGGCATGTTGTAAACATTGCTTCCATCATTCAAGCCAGAACCCTGGAAACTTTTTTTCTGTGACATTTTATAAAATAACAATTTAAAAAATATATATTTAGGGAAATCAGAGATTGTTAATGAGACTGCTTCAAAGTATTGAACAGCAGGCCTCTCATTTCGTCTCCTCTCTAATTCCTAGGCTGACAAGTGAATCTGGTGAATTAATGCTGGAGATTTGAACAATAAACACTCTGGGCCTTTTCTATTGCTTCAGTGATGCAAAGCCTAATTAGATGGTTAACTAGGCATATGGCTACTTTGCATCATTGTAGAAGCAGAAAGCATCTGATGTGCACACTGCTTCTAGAAATTTAAAAGCACTGTAATTGTTGGAACTTAATCTTCCTCGATGCCAATAACAAATGGCTGGGGTTGTAGAAACATGGAGCATATTACAGGTTTTTCTTTATTTCTTGTAAATATCAACAGTATAAGCAGAAAACTGAATATATACAGTGATTATTTTTTATTGCAGACTCATAAATAAGTCAGATTCAAGCACCAGAAATATACTGAGTAAAAACCAAGAATTTTAGAACAGTACTTGGCTTAGTTAACAACCAACTATCACGTTTTGAAAGCAAATTCCAACTTTAAAAATTGGTGGCAACCATTGTAAATAATTCTGCATTCTCATCGAATGTAAAAACAAATGAACAGAGACTGAAAGCTTGAGAACAACATTTTTAGGGTTGAAAAATTCTCATCTGTATGTTGAAAAACAACATTTGTTTTTCAATACTGAAATTTCCATAAACTAATCACCAAGAGAGTAACAAACCAGAGCGGTTCTTTCAGAACATACGGCTGATCCTTTTTATCATTTGAAGCTGTAATCTAAAGGATCACAATCTTCTCTAATGCCTTCATTATTTAAATTTATTCATCAGATAGATTTTACAGAAGTTACTTGGTTTACTGGCAATTTACAATCGAATCTTAGTGAACATTAAATATACAGAACGCAAGCTCTTTTTGAATGCTGAATTTGTATGCTTTGCTTCTGCTTTTTTCTCTGAAGAAAGATTATACTCAAAATTGCATTTCTCATTCTGATTCACTTGACTATAAGCTTGAAATCTGCATTTGTTACTAATTTGTGCAGCTTCTTTTCAATGAGCTTTATCAGTGAACATTCCAGCCCTCACGTTTGTTTGATAAGAAAGTCACAAGAATCAAAACCAAAGGAGAACATGGAAAAGGATCCTAGAATCTGAATGGCTATGTATCAAGAGTTCTCCTGTCACAAAGAGTATTTTTAACAATTTGGAAACCACAGGTCTATCCAGAGAGCTGAAAAGACACATTACACATCTAGCTGTTGGTTCATGAGGAAGGGCCTGGATTCCACATTTTTAACTCTAAAATTCCATCCAACTTATCACCCTTTCTTATTAACTTTTACTATTTTAATAAGGAAAATCAGGCTGGTGTCATTTAGCTATCTATACGAGTGCCTCCAGTGGAATTTTCTATATGCATAAGAATGCAATGAGAATTACAAAGGCTTCACACAGTGCTTGTTTCTGCCAAGTCAGCATGATTACACAACTTGAACTATCCGTGATCTCACTCATTAGACAAGGAAGAGGCTGGCTGTGAAGTCCCACGCAGTATTCTAATGTCAAGGCTGAGTATTTTGTGCAACTTCCTATATTCCACTTACCTTGGCACAAAATCACTCTTCAGAACTGATGCATATTCCAAAGCAGAACAGAAGATTTAAATACATACAGTGGCCCAAGTTTTTTCAGCCCAAATGGATTTCATTCATCTCAGAACATTTTTTCCTGAATCTGTGTTATTTTTATAAGGCATGCAATACTTTCTTCTCCCTTGTCAATAATGTCATCTGAAAACTAGAAAAACCTTCATCCTCTTCCTTTGCCAAGCTTTATAAACTTATGACATCCTTCAAGTACTGCTGCAAAAAATATATGCAACTCAGCTGTTTGGGTTGCTTGGTCCTTATATCATTAATCAAATTACTGAGTCTCTCTACTTCCTTCAACATCCTGCACTAATGAGCCCACTGCAAAAGATAAACCAGATTATTACCACAGCCACCAAATTTCTGCATTCTGTAGCTGTCATTCTTACAGTATTGCAGGCATTACAGAAGCATTTGTGATCTCAGGAGGGCTGGGCTAACCATTCTAAGGAAAAAAAAAGTGCACAAAAGTAAAATCAAGGAGATTTCAAACTATTTCTTTTAAACATTTGAAATTAAATCAGTCAATATCAGGAGACAGCCAATGGTGGTATGCAAAATAATGGCAATGGGCTTTCTCTGGTCTATCAGCTTATCAGATAATTCCAGGGAATTCAACTCTCTAACACAAGACTACTAGCAAGTAACACAGCCCAATAGGAGAGGATTCCTAGAATAAAGACCTGGTGCTAAAATCTCATGGATCAAAAAGGAGTCCATTAGATCTTCTAGGCAAGGATCATGGACAAGGTATCTTCCAGATTTCAGTATGCTTTCTGTACCTCTTTGCTTTCAGGGACATTAGAACAAGAAATTAAAACAATCATACAACAACATCCCTCTGCAGACACCACAGAGTTTGGAACTTCTTCCACTGTCACTGCACAATGTAACCACTAATGTAAAAACATTATTTTTTCTTTCAAAATTACACAATAAATAATTGGCCTTGGCCAACTCTTGTCTTCATTACAAAGTGGCTGCTGCCAGTTCCGCTCAGTGGGAAGTGATCCATGTGAGATGAAGGCTGCAATTCATATTTTTAAAATAACATCTCTCCTCTTAAATGTGAAGTGATCCTCACTCATTTCACGCAGATGAAAGAGGAAGTTGAAACCTATCCCAGCTTTTTATTCACTCTTCTATAATTAACATTTACCTATCCCCAGCTGACGTGTCTTACATGTAAAATTCAGAACAGTCTGACAGGAATGAACAAGCTTACCTTACAAGAGAGCTGTATATAAGAGAAATGGTGCTAGCTTCCTCCCTGGAAAAGCAGAATCTGAAACATGGAATAAGGAAAATTTTATTTCAGTGGAAATTAAAAGAAATAAATCTCATGTGCGAAAAGAGGGGATTTGTTCCTAAATTTAAAGAGTGCAGAATGAAGGGCAGAAGGCCACCCTGCACTGAAAAATAATAAAAACTTCAAGAATGTAGGTGTTTAGCTATCAATACCTAGTTCTAAATATCTTAGGAAAAAAGTGCCAGCCTGAAGCAGGATTTGGATTCAGGAAAAGGGCATTCTAAGCATCAGTGCAGTAAGGCACCCAGACAGAGAAGCAGAAGTTCACTCCTGCAGCGGAAAAGAGCAGGAAAAGGTTAAGATGAGAACAAAACCAAGAGCCATAGAAGCAATTCTCCAAGGAACAACACAGCCAAACATTCACAGGAGCCATAAGGAATAATTCACACTATGCCACAGAAAGCACAGCCTCTTCTGTTCCTCGTCAGCTCTCACTCCCAGGACAGAGAGGCCGTGATCACCCACTCAGGACCCGTTCATTTCCACTCCAGCCCTGCCACCATCAGTAGCCCAGCTGTGACAAGTGACTGTCACCTGACATCATCAGGCACAGGGGTGATACAGAGGCCATGGATTCACTCAAGCTGGGCAAGCAAGCACAAACCCAGCCACAGCACTCTTTGGAGTTGAGGGTGACTGGTCACAAATATCAGCTGAACCAAGATAATGGCCTCAGAGCTGAAAAACTATGACTTAAAAGCCCAAATTCTTCCACTTCCACATTTCTAAAGTGAAATATTAATTTATAACCAATACTTCCTTCAAAAATGTGGCCAAGGACACATTTTATGCAAGAAACTCTCCAAACCAAAACAATCATCTTAAAACAACTATTTAATTTGATTTCAAACCATGTATCTTTTTTCCTCTTTCACAGGGAAGAAAAAAATGAAATTATTTTCCCTGGTTTTTTTCATCTAGTCATAAAATTGGGGGAGGCAAAAAAAAAAAAAATCCTTACATTGCTAAAAACCTCCTAATAAAAGGCATGTACTGTCTCCTTCCAGACATGCACTAGCCCTTCGAACTTCCAACTGGACCACTTGGTCCTGGAAATCCTTAGTGCAATAATGGACTCAGTGTATTTAAACACTGAAGCAATGAAAGAGCAAAACTGGAAGTGGGAAATGGACATGGCAGTGGGATCTGGATTGCCTCCCATCTGAACTGAAGCTCAGCCTCACTTTTCTCCACCGCAGCTCATCCGAGACCTGCAGAGAACTAACTTGTGACAGGTGGTGGCAGAAGGCAAAATTCTATGTTTAGGACACTGGAAAAATTATCAAAAATGTGTTCTCACATTTAAAAACCTCTAACTGCGGGGTATTACTGCGTGCCAAAAACGATAATACAAAGCTTTAAACAACCAAGGCATGAAAAAATGCTTTCTGTTTGCCAAGGCTATCTCACTTTATCCCTTATTTAATATTACAGCACACGAAAAATAAAAAGCAATTTAAAAAGAAAACTCTTTGAAGCCATAAATGAATCTTACGGGTTCAAATATACCTAATATATGTACACTCATACATAATCATCCACATCCTTACTCAGAAAATATTCTTCATATTTTTCCCATTTTTAACAAATTTAAGTTTTCCTAGATCTAGGCATGCAGTACTATCATGCTCTCCTCAGATTCTTGAGTGGACTGAACTGCTCAAAAACCTCCTAGAAAAATATTTGCGAGGATTGAGAAATAACCTCAGGAAGCTGGACTGACACTCTTGGAATGCAAAGATCAAGGGTTTCTTTGCACTATTTTTATTATAAACAAAGAACCCACTACAACTGCAGTGGCATCACTGGAGGAGGTAGAGGGAGGAGATGAGGAACAGTAGGAAAGCTGGAAAAAAATACAGATAATTATTTGAAAGCCCTGAGTAAATTCCTCCTGTACTCCTCACATCATTATGGCAATGAATATATCCCAGGCCTTTTCACCAAGAGCTTCATTTCTGTCTCAGTTAAGTCATAACATTACAAATTTTGGACGCTGTTTAAAACATCTCTATGTGGAGTCAGATGTGGATCACTAAACATTTCCCTATTTAGAAAAAAACCCCACAAAAAACAATGAAATACCAAAATACAAAGAAAAACAAAAGTAAGAGGAAGAAATAAAATGAGCTCAGTTTTCTGACCATGTAAATCATGAGGAATTGTTTCATCTTAAACATTAAATGCCCCAGCCATTGCTAGCATGTAGAGATAAGACATTTCCACCTCCACATGACAGCTCATACAAACTGTTTCTTGTTTATGTCCCTATTAGGAGTTCACAGCAGTCACCCAGATTATTTCACTTGATTTGATTCCTTCCCTGCTCTCTGTGGTTCATTTACCAAGCCCTATACAAGGCTATTCACGTCCCTTGGGAAGACCCAAAGGTAGCATTTGTGCTGACAAAAGCTGCAGCCGGATAACGCTCCGTGGAGCCCTGGCCACCGCAATGCCGGTGCTGTCACCAGCGCTCTCACCCAGGTCACCTTCTAAGGCACAAAGGGCTCAAACAATTCTCCATGCTGCTCCCGTGTTACTGCTTTTCCCACCTCTCTCAATCTACCAGAGACAAAATGAGCTACAGTGACAACCAAGGTGACAACGGGGACAGTTGTAAGGTTGGTGTCTGTTGAATCCCAGGTTTCCTGGTACAGCCTTTCTGTTGCAAATAAAAGTGAGATTGCCTGAAGTACATCTGGGTAAAACCAAAATATATTCCCAGCAATTATTTGAAACAGCTCTTTTCTCATGGACATGAACATGTAAAAAGCATGTGTGACTGCTGGTGATGAGCCCCTGCTTCTGCTGTTATTGCTGCATTCTCTTATTGCTCAATCAAAAGGTGAAGAGGATCCCATTGTATTTCACAAGAAATGTATAAAAGCAGTTTCTTACACAACATAATTATTAAAAAAAAGCTCAGCTCCATCCAGATAATGTTCTCTGCTAGCTGAAAACTAAAATTTTCACATTAGTTTCTGTAAGTGAATTTTGGTAAATTATTGACAGCCTACTGTCCAACCATACACTTACTTGTACAGGGTAAAATGTAATTGACACATGAATGACCTACCCATTTCTGCTCCAAAACCTGATGTAGCAGAAAAAGCCTAAAAACCAACAAAAAAAAAACAAACCAAAACAACAACAACAACAAAACAAAACAAAACAAAACAANAAAACCAAACAAAAAAAAAAAAAAAAAAAAAAAAAAAAAAAAAAAAAAAAAAAAAAAAAAAAAAAAAACAAACAAACAAAAAAAAACAAACAAACAACCAACCAAAACAAACAAAAAGACCCAAAAAACCAAAACCAAACCAAACCAAACCAAACAGGGGGGAAAAACACAAAACAAAACAAACAAACAATAAACAAACCCAAAACCAAACAAGAAAACCTGAAAACTTTGTCATAGTTCAAGCAAAATTGCTTTTGTCCACTGTGGAGAACACCATCAACACCACTGAAGAACAACAACAGAATCAATTTTGGCACATGCCCACAGTTTGCAAAACAAAGCAAATATTAGGGAGAGTTAGGAAAAGGATAGTTTGATAACATTTAAAGAAAAAAGATAACCCATACAGCAAGGTTGTCTTGCACCTCTTTCTGGTTGAGGGCCACACCCTGTTTGGACAATAATATAAGAGACTATAACAGCTCCTTGATAAGAATTTACTCTGATGGTAAGATAAAGAAGATATGCTGTCACATAACCAAATCAAAACACTTCAGCCAGCATTGCTAGAAAATTTACAAATATTTTGCTAGCTGCAAAACCTGTCGCTTACTGTACCCAAAACACAATGGAAATGGGGGGGGGACACATCTATTCCAATGCAACTTTTTTATTGAAGTTACAGAACAGACTAATTTCTCCAATTAAATATTACAAGAAGGAAAATATTATAACAGGCATAGGTTGTTTTTTTTTTTAAGTATTCCCCACATCACAGTAACACTGCATTCTTTTCGTTTAATATTACAACTTGTAACTGTTCTAGCTGAGATGCAAGTCTCATGAGTGAGTGTTAAAACACTTTGGTATTACTGTCTTAACTTCATCTGTAAAATATGAAACAAACTGGAATTGTAACTCTGAACACTAAGCAACCTTCCAGAACATTCCAGCCCTTAACCTCTGTGCCAATCAGATCTCTGCATTCATATCACACACTGAAATAGATAACATATGCCATATTTGTGAAAAAAAATTGAGGACCTGCAACTACAACCAGTAAAATATTCTTTCACATTTTTTGGATGTAATTGAAGAACAGGGGCTTCTAGAACACCATCCAACAATAAATGATAGAAATAGATATGTGAACTTGGTGTGATTCATTTGCACATGTGACCTGGGAATGAAATCAAATAAGTATTCTGGAAGGAAATCAAAGACAGAGTCAGTCTGAAAAATTTTAAAATAAGAGCTGGAAACAATAAACGATACTTAATCTAGAGTAAGGCAAGTAAATACAGTAGTAGAGAACCCAGAAGCATTTTCTCAAAGGCAGATGTGCAGATAGAGGCAGTGGTATTTAAAATGGACTGTAGCTGAGACAACTGACATCTCTATACACGATACAGATGTTGTACATGAGCAGCTATGGCCAAGTCCCACGTGGTCAGTCATGATATCTGTGGCTGTTGACCTGGAAAATCACCGAACAAAGAAGTTGTAGGAGTTGTTGGGTTTTTTGCTAAGCCCTACATAGACCTTATTTGTTCCTGGATGCTTTAAAAAAAAAATCAAGATTGCTACAGAGAATCAACCAAAACAATTGACTTTTTCAAGAGGTTGGTGTACAAAGACCAACCCACAAATGCAGAAGTGCAAACACATCAGTAGGGAGATACACTGAAGCATTCAGTTCACCCTTTTACTCGCTCCCATCTCCTTCATCAGCAAAGGAAAAACGATTATTGCATGATTTCAGAAACTACAGAATATCTCTTAATCAAGAATCCAAAAGTTCTTTTGGGGAATAGAGTGTTGAGAACTAGGTCTCAGGGGAATTCTCCTATATGGAGGCTAGGAAGGAAACTAGAGAGAAGCCTGAAGTAGACTGTGGGATTAAACATTGTTACACATTATTCCTCTCATTTATATTTCACTGTCTTTGTCAGCAGAATTTAGCACAGAACTCCATTTGTTGCTCCTCCCCTTTCTCCAGTCTTCAATATTTTGATCTGCTGCAGACCTCCCTTACAACCACGCAATAAGATTGTTTCATTTTATACTTGACATTTTCTTCCACCCTTAGTTAGATATCACAGTATATTCCTAAAGGAATAACAGTAATCCACTCAAAATTTTGGCAATGATGAACTTTGTGTGGGGCTTGCCTGGGAACTGCAGCTTTGTAAATTCAGGCTGCAACAGTGTAGGTTCTCTTGCAAATAGGTTTCTTCTGGCTGAACAATAACAAGCACTGAATTCTAAGACTTTCTCTCTAACTGAACCTTTTTGTTTCTCTTGAAAAGAATATCAGCTTTTTGTTTCGTTTTAAATAAAGAAGAAAATTATACAATTAAAGAAATTTAATAAAGGAGGATAGAAAACATTACAGATGCAGGAGAAAAAAAATAAAAAGATGATGAAAATCAATGAAAATAAAAATGGGGGGGGTGTCAAATCAAACACAAGTTATTCTACTGGTTCCATTTCTGCAAAAGAACAGTCTGGGGTATTCAGTTAAAGTATAGATATTCAGAGTGTTTCATGGGGCTGCAACCTGATGCCAAATTTCACCTGTGCTGTAAGTGCCAGCATCTGCCTCACTGTGTAACCCCACAGTGCTCTGGTTTGTAGATCACATCTTTATGAACTGCTTCTGGGTAGTCTCCAAAGGGTGTATTCCATTGCAATCTGGTTTTTGATCCTCTCTTTCCCATTCAGTGTCACTGTGAGAACAGAAAGCTCACTCCTTTCAGATGAGATGTCTCCAGGAGACTTGGAAAAACCTCTGGAGGTTCAGTCACGGCCTTGCAACTCTGCCAAGTGTAGGACCTCAGGCTGAATGATTTTGGCTCTTTGCAGAAAGTGTGTTATCACAGTTAGGATATGGCACTAGAAGGTCCAAGTTCTATTTTTATTTCTAAAAGTAATTTGTAATAACTCCTCGGGAAAAGTGAGGGCCATTTTTAAAAAATATTATCTCTAATATCATCTATATATAGATGCATGAAGCCAGACTTTTTGAAGCAAACGGAACACATTTGAACGCTGAAATAAAGGTCAGATTTCCAGAAATGATCTGCAGCTGGAAGCTCTCACCACCATCAAACACTAAGCTCTTGGAAACCCAGCAATACACATGGACACCTAAACAAGAGCTGAGTTGTTCTGAAAATCTGGTCCCAATTGTGAATACTAACATCTCCTGAATATCCACTCAGAGGGTTCTGAAAAGCTGACTACCTACAGCTCCCACTGACTGTGAATCCCTGTCTTTGAAAACCAGGGCTACAGTTGCCTGAGAGGAGACTGCTGTGGTTCCAAACCTGAAAATGAACTTTTTAAATTTGAAAATACTGATATTTGCTCCAGCCCCACATGATTTAATTTGTGAGCATTTTTCAAGGACCCAGTGCTGCAAGGTGGACATTTACAAGGATGTACTAAAACTTATTAATGACTCTAAAAATGAGCCAAACTTTCAGAGCTCCAGAAGCATCCATTTAAGTGAAACAGTTGGTGGAAATTCCACTATATTCTAGGAAAATGAGGGAAGAGGAGACCCCTCTGCTGGGAACTTTCAGCTGGGTATGATTATGACTCCTTTTATACACACCATAAGTATTTAATGACTTTGAAACCATCTATTTTTCAATTAAGATGTCAATGAAAAAAAAAATAAGCAATGGATCACACAGTGCTGATCTTAAAAAGTCAACATCAACCTCAGTTCCGTGTTGACACTTTATAGCTTATTTTCCAAATACTCTATTTCCCACCCTCACAGAATTAACATTTTCTTCAACTATCACTGCATCATAATGATGATAGTACCAAACAAGGATTTTTCTCATCACTTACACATCATGAGGTTGTCCTCAATTTAGCTTGTGTTAAAATAACCCCAAAACTGACAAGGATGTTTCCCATCCATGCTCCTGCTTCCATACTCCAGCCCTGCAGTGACTTCTGCGACAGTTTTGCATACTGGGTTTTGAAAGCATAGTAATGATACTACTTGAAAAATACCACTTTCATTTTTAAATGTAATAAAAAGTAAGATCCCTACAGTTTCACGTCAGAAGGCACTACCTTGATCACCTCACAGAACTTTGCAACTAAAATTGTGTTTATTTGCTTCCTCAGGAGAGGAAAAATAATAGAACTTAAAATGCAAAAATAAAAAGCTAACATTATAATGAATCTTAGCCTATTTTTTTCACTAAACAATGCAAAAGACTGAACAACAGTTGATGAAATTGCCTCTAAAACAACCTCCTTGAAATGTGTGTTACAACAGCTGTAAATCAAATTACATCATTTCTAATGCATTAGGGTACATGGATTAGGAGACAGACATTAGAATATTTTCTCACAATTCCTTTGAAGAAGAAAGAATTAAAAGAAAAAAAAAAAAGGGACTTTAAGTGAGCCTCCTACACGTATCAATATTCCAAACTACAATTTAAGTTCCTTATAATTAATTTTAGTTTGCACTTAAAAAAAAGATAAAGAGATTTTAAAGATTGTCTTAATACTTCTGAATATATTCACAGCCTGGACTATAAACACCAAAACTCCTGAAATAAACTCATTTTATGTACTTGAGTAATTTTTTATTTGCATATAGCTTTTAAATTTTAGCCTAAGTAAACAATGGGGATAACCTTTCATCCAGCATACACACATTTTTTCCCTCCATGATGGCAGGCGGGTTTTCTTGGGGGCACTGTTGGAATTTGGGGTTTTTTTTGGAGGGAAAGGGATTGCTGGTTTCAGGGATACTAAAAGAAAAGTGCATTTCCTTAAGGATATCAGCATTTTAACTCAGTCTCTCATTGCAAAATATACATCCCTGTGACACCAAAGTGATGAAGGCACAGACTCGATAGATTTAAAACACCAAAGGACCACGCTGATAAATATTTTTGAGAGCAGCAGGGAAGGCACAACCCGAAGAGAAGGGTGCCTCCCTGTGGCAAATGAATACAGGAGCGACCAGGCAAACTACTGAGCCTTAGTTCCAGCTTCTTTCTCCATCGGCCACAGCACTATGTTCTATGGGCAAAGGCATTAGGAAACGTGTGCCCTCCATTTCCAGAAGTGTTTGAAAGCACAGTTGGATAGTTCTAGTACCATCACATGGACTCAAGCAGCCGTAGCATCAAATGTTCCTCTGAGCACGCTCTCCTCTTTATGCTGCGGCAGAAAACCTTCGGGCAAGAACACATCAAAACTACACACACAAAGAGAGAAAATAAATAAACATACAAAACACCCACACAAGCAGAAAGCCTCACCATTTTTACTAACTCTGGGACTTTAAAGTTTAAAGCTTACATTGTATTTTGATTTTTATTCATTTTAATTAAAACAAATTGAATTACACCAAGCTTCTCTCTTGGCATCATCCTAATATAGATACAGGCATATTTTTATGAATTCAGAGAATCAAACTATTTTTTGCTGAGCTCCAATTAACATCTAATCATTCTTGATGCTCCCTTTCCATTCTCTGCTTCTAGTTCTTCCAAATAATTTCCTTCTTTCCCGCTGAGTCCTATTCTTGTAAGGACTCCATAGTGCCTTTACTACAAGTTTCTCTTTTCCTTATTTTTCCAAATCTCCTGAAGCATGTTACTCTTAAAAGTAACTCTAAAGTTATCACAGCAATAGTTGCCCTTGTGCCATTATTTAACTCAAACCTAATCTAGCCAGTCAGATCTCTAGAAATAACTATATTGCCTTTATCTGAATGAAGACTGCATCAGCAATGGTCAAAGTAATTACATTACCCAGACAGCATCATCCTATACAGGTCGTTTAAGCATTTTCAGATGTTTCGTCTTATTTCAGAAACAAATATTTTTAAGAGAGACAAATTATTTAAAATATTTTTTAATTTTTTATATTTTTTTTAGATCTTGTTCTCTTTAGCTTTAGTTTTTCCTTTCTTCACTGGTATGGTGGAAAAATGACAGAAAGAAATGGAGGAAATAAAATCAAAAACTTGCTATACCAAATGGTTTCTGAAAATTACAATTTTTTGAAAAAACATACCCTTTTTGTTGGATTAATTATTATTCAGATGGCTTATTATTTTTATAATTATTTACAATTTTGCAGTTATTCATAACTGCCTTTTCCTATGTCAGGACAGCACAGGTTTATCCAAAAATTGCATCTCTGCTGTCAGTCACTTAATGCTATACCATGTAGTTGTATGGGCAAAGATTACACCCTCCCAGATTAGTCTCTAGCTTCTAAAAATTCTGTTCCTTCAACAACTTATCCACATTGACCTGCTCTTGTTCAGCGTGTGCAGCTCTTGCTCTCTCAGACTCTACCTGAAATACTTAGCTACCACTTTTTCAACATGTTGAAAAAGAGACAAATCAAAGACAAGGAGTTGATAATTTGTTTTGCAATATAAATTAACCAAGAGCCAATTTTTCATTTCTAGATGTGTATTTCCCCTCTCAAGCTCTGTCTACTCTTATTAAACATCAGGGCATGCTCCAAATAAACCCTTTGGCACTGTTTTTTGGACCAAAGTTCTAGATAAATCAGCTATTTATTTGAAATAGCAATAAAAATATTTTAAAAAAATAATAATTTCTTCATTGTATCAAATCTAGAGGTCAACAACAGATAAGGCTTTTCAAAATCTTACCCATGCTTACTCTTTGAAGTTCTCATATTCGTGAATCCCTGAATTAGAAGAGTTGAGATTAAAATGCCTTAGCAAACCAGACAAGCACCAAAATGAGAACCACGCAAGTAAAAGAAGGAAAAGATCTGCATTGAGCCATACAGCCTGCCCCTGCAGATGTGGGATTGTTCCCTACAGAGCTTTTTTAGCTAAAAGGGAAAACTGCAACTTTCCAATTGAGTCCAAAAGGGAAATGTTCAACAGCTCTTTAGGAGGAGCTTGAGCCGCATCAGTTTCCAACTCTGTGATGCAGGGAGGGTTAAAAATAAAAACAATCTGCATTTCAAATGTTGGAGGAAAACCTGGGGGCCCGTCGGGTGACACAGCTGCTGTTGGGTGAGAAGGAGAGAGGAATGTTGAGCCAGAAGACTGGATTTCATGCTGCTGGGTGGCTAAATACGTAGCCCCACGTTGAAATTCCTACTGCTGCCTGTATCATGGAAGGGAGGATGGCAACGTGGCTGCATCTGGTTCAACCCAAGGCAGCTGGCACTACACCTGTAGCACCAGGACAAGTAAAACATGACCAAAGGCAGTGAATTGAACTGAAACACACTGAGCCTGAGCATTTCCTTCATTCCCCTTCATGAGCAATGTCTACTGGGATGTGATCATAATATTTACAGAGAGTAATACAGACATAGCTTTAGATGTTAAAGCAATCGTGTTTCAACGCTGGACCTCTAAGCTTCATTAACTCCTGTTATTCTCAAGGCTTTAATTAGCCTTGATGGAAGAAATAGTCAGTTCCCGAAAGATTTCTTCCCTCTGTGTGCTGTGCACAATGACAGGAAAAATCAAATCATGATATTTCAATAGGAAGCAGATATTATAAAAGAATATTATAATACATTGAGAAAAAATAGCAATAAAATCAATGTATCCATCTGGTATCTGATGTGTCCATTGCATAAATAGAGGGTGGTTTATTGTTCTTTCTTTCTGTGGTGATGCCCAATATTCTTAATGAGAAATTGGAGCTCTGCTCTGTTATGTGCTTTATAGGCACAGAGAAGGATCTGGACCCCACTGCAAAATGTTACAGTTCAATTAAAAACATTCCCAAAGCCAAGCAAATCCTTGTCATGGTCGAAATTTGTGAATTGTGTAAAACTTCCACATCACAATTTTCTTTTTCTTTAATCAAAAAGAAAAGTATCAGCATTTTAATTCACTTAAGGGCTAACAAATTGCTCTGTACCCAACTAAAAAATTACCCATTAGAAGTACTAATCTGTACCCATTAGAAAAAATCCTAAGCAGTACTGTCTCTTGAGACACCTATAACTGTAATGCACTCACTTAGAAGAGTCATTCAGTCACTTAAAAACAGTTCCGATTTTTCTGACACAGCAGTTCAATCAAAATTATTTCAGTACAATCAATTATTTGAGCCTGCTTACCAAAGATATAAATAAAAATATGTAGAACAACGGGAAATGAACCCCTTGAACATGAATATGAAACCAATTCTTTATCTTCTATCCATGGAAAAGCCATTTTAATGTTTCTTATCCATCTTATTCAGGCTTCTTGCAAACTTCTCATAAGTCTATTCTCCCACCCTGCCAATCTCTTGCTCTCATTCTCTGATGCTTATCCTGCACATTCCCTTAATTCTATCAGATACCATTAAATATTCTGGACATGATTTTAAAGTGCATTTGATATATAAAATCACATATCGCTGTAGTTTAAATACAGAGCAGAAACAGTTTATACATATAAATTCAGGATATGTATATAAAACACTTCCCTAAGGACTTGTGCATGTATGATGATACCAGTTCTTCCCTTTGGGTAAAAAGCTGTAACTTAGGAAGGATAAAACTATCCTTTTGCAATCTAAGTGAAAAATATGGATTTAAGAGATGTAGGATCACTGCCTGGTTGCAGAGAACTCCAGTGCCTTTTCCTGTATATTACCCTAAGAGGAAATAAGATTGAACGTTAAACAAATTATTCACTACAATAGTAAAATAAACTTTCAATATTTAATCAAAGCAATAAATAATAGATTGTAGATGTCAACCTAAAACAATTTGAAAGGCAGAATAATGCTTATCCAAACACACTCAGCTGGGCTCACAGGCTAAATCAGGGTTTTTTGGTTTTAAAATACAACAAAAAATCTTCAGATACTTTTTTCCTCTATTCTAGAGCCCACTGTAGGCAGATGAAACCTATCACAGTTATCATTATATTCTGAACTAGTATGTTTGAAAATAATTTTGAAGTCAAGGTCTTGTGATACTTTATGACCTCCTTTACTCTTCCTCTGAAATATTCTTGGATGGACTTAAAAGAGAGCTGCACATATGGTCTACCAGATTAAACAAGGAGGTAGGAAGGTCAGATTATTACCAGAATAATTTATATTTCCTTTTGCATTGGCTGTATATTACACAAGCTGTAAGCAAATGAGACTCACCAAAATTTATAGTCAGCTACATTTTGGATTGAAAATCGGACTAGAAAAAGAGGTTTTATCAGAGAACAGAAATGATGACAAAAAACTGGAGATGAGGGGATGGCAATTAGAAAGATCTTACCATGCACCTGGAATGCAGTTCTTCCTACAGCATATACACCACCTATTGTACTTAAATAAGTTAGTATTTCAAAATGTGAAATTTGTAATCACTTTATCAGGGAAAAGAGATCTTTTTCTTTAGCCTCTCTCTTCACAGCAGTGAAGACAACCACTGAGTGATCATTATACTGTACTCCTGCAACTGAAGGCAGCACTCCACTAAAAGAAGCTGCTCTGTTCATTTGGTGACAGCCGGATTCCTCTTTAAGAAGTTTCTTGCTAAAATTTGCTGGAAAGATCCTATCACCTAAGATGCTCTGTGATATATTCAAAACAGAAGCATTTTTAAAGGTGCATGTTCTGCAATAATCCTAGCAAAGCTGATCTTTCAGAAACAATCTATGTAGAATAAGGACATCTTTTCACAGATTTTTTAAACAAAACAAAACACACACATACCAAAAAAAAAAAAAAAAAAAAAAAGGAAATTTCTATCCTGCATTCTCCAATCACCTTTAACAAATGAGGATTCATAACTAGTTGCTTACAGGCAAGTTATTCTAGAATTACCTACTAAAGGGCTTCTTCCCCTTCACCTTGCAATACCCAGTTCTGCCTTGAGACCAGGTGTCAGCTTCTGTGTTTCCAAGGATATTTAAAAGTTCATCCAAAGAAGTCACCGTGATAAATGCAAAGAAAATCAACTGAAATTGGTTCAGGGAAGGGTTTTCTTTCCTTAGTAGAAAGAAAACTTCAGGAAGTGCTTTTGTCAACCCCAGTAAGACTTTGACAGTAACGTGTAACCTCAGTCCTTGACCCAGCAAGTCTGAGCTGCATTTAATTGGTCTGTCTGCAAAGCTATGAAAAATTTCTCTTTGTGTACTGTAAAATAAAATGTATATATTTCATACAGCTGGGAAACAATATCTACTATTCAGAGCTGCTGGCAGCACAACAGAGCACTTTCCTTGTTAAACTCTCTGAAACCATCCCCTTTTTTCCAGCCCTGCTTTTAGGTGCACTGAAGAAGCCAAAAATATAAAAGTCAACAAGTGGAAAGCATAATCACTGGAAAACTCAAAGGATATAAATCATTCTTAGGAGAAACACAACATTTGGTGAAAATCCTGAGAACCTTGCGGATTTGTTGGGTTGGTTTGTGGAGCTGGGGAAGGACCCATCAGGAAAAAAACCCACTGAACAGCCACACTGAAACCAAATCCTCATCTCTGTCCTGTCAATTTCTTTTTTTACTCAACTTACTGGCCTTCCTCAGTATCAAGCTACTCCCCATAAATCCACAACTAGCAGCCATGTGGACTTTTATGAGATAAATCTCAGTATAACCGGGAACCCGGGTTATTTTTAAAAAACTAAGCTTTTCAATACGTGATCAAATAAACATTCAAAGACGAGGAATTTAAAGAGGAAGAGACAGAAGCTTCCTAATCTGGAATTCTCATGTCTGTCAGTGTGAGTTACCACGGCAGTTCTAACACACACTGAACTTGTGGCCATTTTTATAGCTGGAAACAGGACGGGTCGAGGTGTATCAACGTTACAGAATGAGTCAGCCAACAAATCCATGCCAGGAGACTCCCTCGTGGAGAGGCTGGAGTAGCTACACTAGTCACATAAAGATGTAAACAAAGGTAGCAACAGGACTTATTTCACTGCTGAGATATAGCTACCCAGGGCTTTTTGCTGGCAACAAGGTCTTAGTAATGAGGGGGAGGATGTGGTCTTCCCAGTTTCCACTTAATATACCCAAAACTAGTAAAATTTATAGCCCAGGCTGAGCCTGAGCTGTATGAAAACATAGTCACTGAAAATCTGCAAAACACTGGTTAAAAGGAGAAAAATGGTTATTTAAAGGATGTCAATATTGATAAGAAGTGTAGACTTTTCCTTGATCCCATACTGATCCAACAATAAAATGTCTATTACAAACACCACCACCTCATAGGACTGAAAACAGCAGCACAACTTCAACTTCTAAGCCCTCATTTGCAATCAAATGATAAAGAAACAGGTAAATTAGGTGTGTCCTGTACAGAAAACACATGTGGAATTGATGCACATCATGTGTAAATTAGAGCTATTTTTATCCTTCTGAATACCTTCAGATGCAGCGATAACTAACTGGAGAAAAGGATATTCCTGCATGCAAGCACTGCCAAGATGCAAGACCATTCTGAATCTTTAAAGCGGCTCACAATTTTAAAGATGCTGGCAGAAGAAAGGCAGAAAAAAACCAAAAGTAGGAGTGTCTTGCTGCTAAGGGACGTGGACAACATTCTGACACAAGTTTCCTTACTGTTTTTAACTTCAACACAGGGAAATAAAATGGTAACAATAATGATCAGTAAGCATTAGGCCCATTTTTCTTTAATCCTGGGCAGGAAAAGAACATTCCCTTAAATGTTCTTTGGGTGGGCACTGAACAAGTGCTAAAACCACCCACTCCTGTTTCTCCCAGGATGCTGTTTGGTGCTGCTCAGAGTGAAATGCTAAAGCACTAGCATTTGTACAGTTTTATATCTTCAAGCATTGGTATGAACTGAAGGGATTTTTTTTCAGCCTTTTGTAGGTGTGTGCTAGTTACACAATGCAGAAATACAGGCTGCTGAACACTAATTAAAAACAAACCCTTAAAATACATATTCCATTTGCTTTAGAGCATCAATTATAAAACCAGATGTTAGAGCCAGATGTCAAAGAATTATTTTTCATAAGCCACAGCTTACAGCCATGTAGCCTCCATTTATCATCTCAGATGGGAACATTTAATTTGACAGCAAACATTTTGGTTAATAGCCAGTTTCAACATTAGCACTTGTTTTTGCAATTTTATGTAAAGGGATGCGATAAAACTGTCTATAATGAAAATTCTGTTATTTCAGTACCTCAGCATTTACAAATCATGTCTATCTGTGCACAAGCTGAAAATGTTTTACACACTTGTGAATGTCTGCAGTATGTCTCAGAGGCACAGTTCTTTCTACATGCCAGCTTATTTAATATATGTCTACAGATAGAGCTTGCTGCCTAGAAGCCGTGCTCCTCCTTCAAGACATTGACCTTAAGAGAACAGAAGATAAAATGTCTTTGCTCCTGTATTTCTTGAACATTACAAAACTTTGTTGATTTCAGTGCATAATTTTGGTAAAAAAAAAAAAAAAATTCTGTTACTTTTGGTACATGGTCTAAAGAGAAATTTGGGCCTACGACTCTCAGGGCAGCCTGTATCTAGCAACACAAGTCCTGTGTTCTTGTATTCTTCTTGCATTCCTAGGTAAAATCTATGCCAGGTCTTCAGCTGCTGTCAGGCTGGCACAGATCCAGTGACTTCAGCACTGTATTTAAGTTTCCTTTACATTTGACAGAAAAAATTATCTATCTGTTCTGGAGCCAGAAATAGGAAGGAAGGGATACCTGACATACCTTAAAAACCTGCCAATAGATATCAATCTGCCCTGATCTTAGCCCTGAAGCTGAACAGTCGCACTGCAAGACTTCTACTGAGAAAAACTCGGTAACCGTATCAAATTATGTGGCAAATTTGTGAGAAGAGCAAATTAATTTTTGTTCTGACTAAAGCCAGGATTTGACTCTCTAGATAGTGAGAAGACACAAGCACACTATTTCAACTGTGACATTTCAGGTTTGAATTATTTTGTCCAGACGGCAAAACAGATTTTTTGGCTGCCGATCACACGTTTTCAAACCCAGACGTTAATTTTAGAATAAAATCCTCAAGAAGTAAAATCAAGATGTTTAATGCAGCCCTATCAGAAAGACATATTATATGTGCTGCCTATAGCTGTGAAAAGTTAGGGAATGGGCATTTTGATTGCTCCTGTTCATAAATCAAAGCATGTAATGAACTAATACATAAAGGGACTAAAGAGGAACATACAGCATCATCTATCAAGAAACTCCTACAAATGAGAAATGGAGACGAATCATAACACACCTTTAATTCTTCAATGGGAGGCACGGCCAGATCACAGACTCCAACTGCTAATAAGAAAAACAGAGTCTCTTAACTGCAGATTAACACAGAAATCAGGGCCAACATCCTTCCTTTCATGCTGACATAGAAGAAACCGTACATGCCGGCTTTACTTTGCTGCTAAAAAGGGCTTCAGAACGTTTCTAAGAGGGAAAAAAGCACAACTGAATTGTTTTTTTTCTCTAGTCTTACCTTACCTGCTATAGCATTATTTTTTCTAAAAAAAAAAAGAAGAAAAAGAAAGAGAGCAAGAGTGAAAGAGAGAAAGAGAGAGAAAGAGGAGAGAGAGAATGGAAAGAGAGAGAGAAAGAGAGAAAGAAAAAAAGAGAGAGAAAAGAAAGAGAAAAGAGAAGAAAGAAAAAGAAAGATGCAAGCTCGCCTGATTTCCTGCTAGTTTCCTTAGTAAGCCAGAAATAGGAGTTCCTAAGCTTCTCTCTGTTTCAGAGCTCTAAGTCAGCACCACCACTCAGAGGACCTGGGAATCAAAGGGCCCTGGACTCTCAGGGTCCTCAGCCTAGGATGGCTTTGTCATCTGCACTGAGAGTGGTGGCTTCAGGTCAGAAACAGCCAGAGATCCCAAAGACCACATGCCTGAACACCTGTGTTAACTCCTCCATACAGTTCAGAGGCAGAAAGGCAGAACCCCTGGACATAACCATGCTCAAAGAGCCTGCCAGCTTCTGAGCTGATGAGGATAGAAGTGTTAAGATTTCTCCTGTGAAATAAATGTTTTCATTGGGGTTTTTCGTTTTTCTTGATTTTTTTTTTTCCCTGTCTCAGAGACTGGAAGTTCCACCTACTAGAACTGGTGGAACATCAGTCTTATTCCTGCTGGGCAGTGTGCAAGCAAAACAAAAACAAACATATTATTTCAGTAAGTTAGCAGATCAGAACGTCTCTTGGCTTCTCTTTCCAGGTCCTGAAGAAAACCAATATAGAAACACCAGAGCTACTCACACATTGAAAATTCTGATTTTTCAATACCCTGTAGCAGTAAAGTCAGCTCAAGGGTTTTGAGCAAGTCTCAGTTCCTTTCATGATTTTGGATATTTGTCTACAAATACAACATAAAGAGACTGAATTCACTACTGAACTTCTGATACACACAAAATAATGTTCTGACACAGGAAAATGCCTGCATACAGTAATTGCAACTACTGGCTTCAGTTGTTATGGTCTGGCAAAAGGCTTTCAGTGCTTTTTATCTGCTAACGTTACAGGAGAAGGGCATTGCAGCTTAATTAACTTGCAAACAATGCAGAGGCAATGAGAAACTAACATTCCACCTTTTCACATAGATCATGCATTTTCAACAGCTCTAACATTCAGATCATTAGCCACAAAAAAAGTTGTTTTTCCAGTCACCGACATCCATGTTTTTATTTCAGCAGCCATAACACTCTAATGGCTAAACGGGTTTGCTTTCCCAGAGTGTCTGGGAAATGATTTTGCTAATCTCGGTTCACAAACTCATTACCAAACTGAATTCCAGCATCTTTTCTAGCACCTAGCCAGAATATCAAGTTTCAGGCACCTTTCACTACTCCTTATTTATGTAATTCTTTATTAAACCCGCATTTTACAGCCTTGTTTTACAGCTTGGGCATATTAAGTAACAAGGTTCTGGATAACCAGAAAAAAATTCAGCAGCAGCTTGGGAGGTACCACAGATTTGAGATGGAAGTGTAAAATAATTTACAGAGCAGCAACATACAGAATGCTGGCAGCAGAGCCATTCGGTGTTGATGCCATTCATGTGGCTGCTGCCGCGTGCTTTCCATTTGACACAGGAAGGTGCATTACATTCCTTCCCATGTCACGTGTCCTAGGTTCCAGTGTAAGACGTGCCCAAAAGCNGTTAGTCCAGGAATTTATTTCTGAGGAATAATAACTGTTTCAAGAGTAATATCAAATTTCCCCAGCAAGATGACCGGCACAGCAGCTAGGTAATCTGCATTTGTGAAGCACTGCAGATGTTGAAACGCTGTGCAGACATTAACTCGCTGAACCTTCAGCATCCTTTCCAAGGCAGGCGGGCAGAAGGGAATGCACTGCAAGCACAGTCACGTGGCAGCCAAAGGGGTGCACCAGGCACGAGGAAACAGGGACAAAGTCCTCTCAGAGGACAAGAAGGGACAAGAGCACAATCAGCACAAGAGGCAAATGGAAAATTACTATGAGGGATCAGGGTAAAAAACCAGCTCTAACAGAAAAGGTGGTCACACAATGGAACAAGTTGCTTTGCTATGGAATCTCCACCCAAGAGCAATTCAATAATTGTTTGGGAAAGACCCCAGCAACCTCAACTGACTTCTAAGCTGCATTTACAGCAAGGACAGCTCTGCTGTGACTGGCTTGGACCAGACAACTTCCCCTCCAAGCCTAATTGATTTAACCTAATTGATCTCACTCTCCACCCCACGTTCAGGATTCCACAGCTTGGGAACAGAAAAGGGAAGCCTCTGCTGTGGAAAGGGGAGGTACCTTTTCTGCCACAGACAGCAGAAGAAGGGCATCAGGCTGAGCAAGGCAGAAGCAGCTTCAGCAGCACACCAAAAATTCTCTTTCCTTTTTAATGCTTGCTCTATCCTCTATCGAGAAAGACTGAAATCATAAACTTCATCCCTCTAATTTCATCTCCTCAAACAGTATTTTTCTGGAAAGTGTTACAATATGCTCAGTTTCCCGTGGAATTCTGAAGGGCAACGACCTCCCTGCAAACTGAAGAGTGTCTGCAGCTGGAGGTATGCTGGATCCAGGAAGCCTATCCTATTCTACCCTAAATCCATCACAGTAGATATAGCATTTTAAAAAATGGCTTTTGAAAATAGACTTTTGCCAATTAAATGTCTGGCCTGTGCAACAGCTACAAGCTGAAGACTTCTGCATTTTCTTTTTGCTCCTTCAAAATCTCGGTTTGATATATTCTTTCTTAAAATTTCAAATTATCTACTGAAATAATAAAAATTTTCAAGTGTCCTAAACAACAATCTAATTTCAATTTTACTGCTGCAGTAAAATTAATAATTCCAATCAAGCATTTTCCCTACAGTTCCCAAGAAAGTTAAAATTGCATTTAAAATGTAAAAATAGTTTTCATCTTATCAACTAATCTTAGTAAACGAAGTAGTAAAGGTTTCTATCACATCAATGTCTATTTAAGTCTCACAAAGAAGGAGAATTCTTAAATATTTAAAAATTGAAAAAAACACATGACTTTGTTTCATCCTTCCCAGCTTCTAGAAGAAACCACACAATTAACTTTAAGATACTTCAGGTTGTTTCATTTTGGTTCTAACAGTATTTCATGAGTTGGTGGTGTGCTTGCTCAATTGTAACTTCAAGAAAATTAAATCAAATACAGTAATGCAAACTGATAAGCTGCAAAGTGAAAAAAAAAATCATAAATTCTCACTTACACACAGAGATGGTATTCAGAAAGTTATTACCACTTCTAATTATCACAAGCAAACAGCTGGCATGTAAAATTGTTAGTTAGTGACCAAAAGTATACACAGATCTGTTATTTAAATTTATTTCAGCCTGGAAATGGGCTCTTGGAATGAAGCAAACCTATAACTAATTGATTTATACACTCTAATTTGCTTATTTCAGTTAGAACATAAACATTTCATACATTCCTGAAAGACCTGGCAAGGAAATTAACTGAGAAATGATGATGTTTCTTGTTTGAGTATTTTATCATTGTTCATTTTATTACTGCTTTTTTTTTTCCTACTGGATACATGAAATGTGCAGAAGTTCCTGTTATTGTAACACAGATACATAAACAGAAGAATTTGGCTTTTCCCTGCCTCCACTGCAAAGGAAAATAAAACAGAATTTCACCTATTGTCAGAGTTATGCACAGCTGCATTTTTTCAAAACTACATTTACTGCAGACCATATATGTGAGAATTCAGGTCAAACCTCATTCTGCCCATCCACTTTTCTTTCTGTCACACAGACTCCCTTTATTTCCTCCTGCCATTTCCCAGGCTTTCTTGATGCTTGGAGCAGCACCACTGAGGAGCTGGGAGGGATTATCCCAACCTGTAAGAGTGCTCCATCACAAAAATGGGCAGTGGTCTGAGAACCACTTAATGAGTAATTAACAATATATAATCTGCAACTCGAAATAATTATTTCCCAACATTTTAAGATGAATTTAAAAAAAATTATTTAGGTTTCTTAATACCAAGAGGGCTCATTTTGAATAAATACCACTCTCTTTAGTCCCATTTTACTTCATTTTTGTTTCATTTTTTACTTTCATTTTGCTGGTACTTGGAAAAAATCCCGACATTTTTAAACTTATAAAGCAAATGGTAATGGTATGCCAACATAATTCACAAAGCAACTCCACTGCAAGGCTGGTCTCACTGTCTGTCTAAAGGTTAGAGAGCAAATAAACATTTTAAACTGCAGTCCAACTGTTAACGTAAGTCTTTCTCAGTGCAGCCTGACAATAGGTTTTGCTCTTTGTGTGTATATGCATGAACATTCATATAAAATTCAGAGGGAAAAGCACTAGAAACAGCACTGTGAAGATTCAGCAAGCCTACAGAGAAGCACGTAAATCTTTTTTTAATATCTTCAAGTTCAGAAGTCAGACAAAACAGGAAACTGCCATGTTCGATTTTTGCATAATCCTTATTTTCATATTAACAGTATAAATTAGAGTCTAATCATTAATCTTGTTGATACCCAAAATGCAGAGGACATTCCTCTGCCTGTTTTAAGCCGTGTGACCCCCCTGGACAGGGTGTATTTTGACCTCCGCCCATGGAGGAAGCTGCCAACTCTTTGGGAAACTTTTGAATCTAAAATGGTTTGAACTGAATGTTAGAGTAGTTTGTGGTGATGTTCCAGAGTGAAAAATCTAGAGATTTTTGGATTGTTTATGTAGTGAATAGACAGTAGCTAAAAAAGCCAAGATGGAGGACAGTTGTTGTTTTCCAGGCTTCTTTCTCCTTCTTCTACACCTCCATATTCTGCAGCAAGGTGATTTAGACTGATTGGACAGAAATATCTGCATTTCCTCTAGATATTCAAGCTGAGGTTATAGAGTATTGGTAGAGAAAAGAAAATATGTTTAGTTTCAAACTTCTATTGGGGGATATACCTTTAAAAGGGGCAAGAATTTGAGATAAGCACTCTTTTCTCCTCTCTTTTGCGCACCTCTCTTGAACTGCTAACAGGGTGCCANGGCTGGGCACTGAACCGGCTCCCCAGGGAAGCGGTCACAGCAGCACCAGCCTGACAGAGTTCCAGATGCATTTGGACAACATTCTCAGGCCCAGAGTGGGATTCTTGGGGCATCCTGGGCAGAGCCAGGAGTTGGACTCGATGATCCTTGTGGGGTCCCTTCCCCAACCGTGGATATTCTGTGATTCTGTGCCTCATCTAGTTCCCATATCCCTTTGTGGAGCACTGTGACTGAACACAAAATCTGAGTGCATTGCACCTATTCCACAGGCCAGAAGGGACAATCCAACCCCTCTGGATTATAAGGAGTCCAGCCTCCTTATACCACTGATCCTGACTTTCTGAATTCCACATCTTGTTACTCACAACAGGGAAGCTGGTGGCGGTGTGTGCAATGCTGGATGCTGCCAGCAACAGAAGGATGCTGATAAGCTAAACAGGGAATGAAAATCCGTAGCCTTCAGGAAGAACACGATCCTGAATACTTAAAATTGGTTCAGAAGCTTCATTTGAGACTCCAGGTAATACTCTGATTTTTCCTTTAAGGAGGCAGACCCAAGCAATATGCCTGATGCATCATGGAACAACTTGTGGTTATTTTAAAGAATAAATGAACCAATTAACTGGACTCTTAGAGCTGCCTAAAGAATGCATTATTAGTATAACTTAACACTCTATTGTTTAATGATTTCAATAAAATATATTACAACTGTGCCTAAACTTCTAGATCTAGAGGTTTTTGTTTTCCCAAAACTAGAGAAAGAGCAAGTAAAATCCTGCCTTTAAAAATATGTAGGTTTTATGCAGACCACAACCAAAGCAAACATCCACACCCAGCCTCGGGTACCCCCAGCTTTAAGAGATCAAAGGCATACCCTGAGTCCTGCTGGTCCCATGACACTCCAAATTGAGGTATCCCCAAGGACCAAAGTGAGGCACTTGAAGCTCCCAGTCTCCAGCAATACCTTTTTACAAATTGCAGCTTCACTTTATGATGATTCTGAGCAGACATGTCATTAACCTTGACCTCTCCCAAAATTTCAGAGCACCTCTAGAAAACTAGACTAATTTTTCCTACAGCAGTGGGCTCTCCTCACCTACCTCTGACCAATTCCTGACTTCCAGACAGAGTTTGGTTCTCTCTCCCTGTACATGAAGAGACCCACCCGCTTTCTGATGGGGATGCATTTCAAATGCTGGCATAAATAGAATGTCGGGAGCTGCTGGCTGAGACAAGCTTGGAAGCAAACATGGAGAGAGCTGGAGGAAGGGAGCTGGGCTCATGCATGACTATTCCACACACTTTTGTAAGAATTTTAGGCTAGTCCAGACAGTTGGGAAATCCCGAATGACAGATGATCCATTTTTATTAACCTTATATTTCCATTGTGAATATAACTCATATTGGACTTGTTGCAAAAAAGCACNTTATACCACTGATCCTGACTTTCTGAATTCCACATCTTGTTACTCACAACAGGGAAGCTGGTGGCGGTGTGTGCAATGCTGGATGCTGCCAGCAACAGAAGGATGCTGATAAGCTAAACAGGGAATGAAAATCCGTAGCCTTCAGGAAGAACACGATCCTGAATACTTAAAATTGGTTCAGAAGCTTCATTTGAGACTCCAGGTAATACTCTGATTTTTCCTTTAAGGAGGCAGACCCAAGCAATATGCCTGATGCATCATGGAACAACTTTTGGTTATTTTAAAGAATAAATGAACCAATTAACTGGACTCTTAGAGCTGCCTAAAGAATGCATTATTAGTATAACTTAACACTCTATTGTTTAATGATTTCAATAAAATATATTACAACTGTGCCTAAACTTCTAGATCTAGAGGTTTTTGTTTTCCCAAAACTAGAGAAAGAGCAAGTAAAATCCTGCCTTTAAAAATATGTAGGTTTTATGCAGACCACAACCAAAGCAAACATCCACACCCAGCCTCGGGTACCCCCAGCTTTAAGAGATCAAAGGCATACCCTGAGTCCTGCTGGTCCCATGACACTCCAAATTGAGGTATCCCCAAGGACCAAAGTGAGGCACTTGAAGCTCCCAGTCTCCAGCAATACCTTTTTACAAATTGCAGCTTCACTTTATGATGATTCTGAGCAGACATGTCATTAACCTTGACCTCTCCCAAAATTTCAGAGCACCTCTAGAAAACTAGACTAATTTTTCCTACAGCAGTGGGCTCTCCTCACCTACCTCTGACCAATTCCTGACTTCCAGACAGAGTTTGGTTCTCTCTCCCTGTACATGAAGAGACCCACCCGCTTTCTGATGGGGATGCATTTCAAATGCTGGCATAAATAGAATGTCGGGAGCTGCTGGCTGAGACAAGCTTGGAAGCAAACATGGAGAGAGCTGGAGGAAGGGAGCTGGGCTCATGCATGACTATTCCACACACTTTTGTAAGAATTTTAGGCTAGTCCAGACAGTTGGGAAATCCCGAATGACAGATGATCCATTTTTATTAACCTTATATTTCCATTGTGAATATAACTCATATTGGACTTGTTGCAAAAAAGCACTACACTCAAAGCCAAAGAAGATGTAGCACATTTCAAAACAGTGTTTTTCACATCTCTATGATTATTCTAGGGGAAGTTAATGTAAAAAGTAGCCAGGATGACATCTGCATTAATATACACATGCAGCACCTATGGGTTTACTCGTTAATTAAAGCAAGAGCCTTTATGTCATTTGTACAGCGTGAGGTAAAGAACACTTTTCCTGTCTGTATAAGCTTTGGTACACCAGTTTCCTCCCTAAAGAGCACATAATAGCTACATTTAAGTAAATCAGGTCAACATGTCCTCCTTTATTTTATGTTAAGGTAAACTAGCCTTCCTGTCCCACTGCAGCCCAATTTTTCTTTATAGCTATTTAAAACCTATTATAGGTTAACATTAACATTCAGACTGCTTCCTGCACTGTCTGATTTTGCTAGATGATAAACTTAATAGCACTTAGTGACAGACAGCAACCAAGAAGCTGGGGGAAGGGGGAATTTCATCTCCAACAGCAGCCTACAACATTTATAGCAGTTTAATAACAACATCAATAAAAAGGCAGATCTACTGTAAAATGCCTGTGGTGGCAATTACTCTCGTTTGTTTACTTTGGCTGCAGCCACCAGAGAGCAGGATCCATTCTGCTTACCAAGCACCACCTCTTCTCTTCCAGTCAGTCATATCCCACATCTGGACAGGGAGAAGCGTAACTCGGGGTGGGGATCAGGAAAGTTTAGAGGACGGATACCATACTGCACCTGGCACAGACCACGTTTCACTCCGCCGTTGTGGCAGGATGCATTAGCATTCAATGGTCCGCACACAAACTATAACCTTGGAAAAGACATTACCTCACAAGAAAAAAATCTTGCACTGTATTCATTTTTCAAGATTGAATTAAGCCTGTTTTGGTTAAATGTGAATATCAGTAGTTTCGAAACCCAAATCTGATGCACATGTCGCTCTATGCTGCCTCCGAGGATCAATCAGGGGATGTTTAAAAGCTTTCTGCTGGTAGCAGGCAACAAAAGTCACTCAAGAGACAAGAGAAATGATTTGTCAAGAGGTTTCTGATTCCCAAAGCTGGTATTCAGGAGCAGTTTTGTTCTCAGGATCAGCGTGGCTTTTAGAGACAGCAACTCTGCAGTTGTGCTCTGAGGCTGCTTTGGAAATATCTTCATCAGCCAAAATCAATATTTGTAGTATGAAAGACCATGTAAGTTACTTCTGCAACACTCAATTTCTAAAGACATTCACACTTAGCTGATACCTGATTCTTATCTTTCAGGGAAAAAATAAAAAAGGCATAGAAAGGAAAACCTTTGTGTTAATAATGACAACTGAAAAACTGGCTGTTCTCTTAGAACAATACAAATTGAGCTAAAATGATTCTAAGATGGTTGTGGGCCTTCCTGTCCTCAGGTCTACTTGGTACAGAGTAAAATGCATGGAATAAAGAGAACAAGTTTCAGCACTGTAAGAAATTATGGACTCTGGGATTTTGCTCTGGCTGACAGTTTCCATATGGTCATGGAAAACCAGGAGAATTTTTAAAAGATGTCTATGTGCCTCCTTGTACAGATTTAACTACTTTGCTTGTGCACATAAGGAGGTGTCACAGAAGACATTGCTATCTCCTCGCCAAGGAAACCAGACAGGTATCAATCTGTACTCCCTAATGAGCAGCACAAAGCAACCAGTCCTTTCAGATTTGATCAACTTCCTCCTAAAGTTGGACTCAGTTATTCTCATGGGTCCCTTCCAACTCAGGATGTTCTATTGCATGATAATTCAAACAGCTACGAGCATCGATTTTCCTCCACACGAAAACAAAATGTCTTGCATGTCTTAAAGTTCCCAAAAATACCTCTAGCAAAATAAATTCCCATCATAATTCCAGATATCTGCTTATCTTTTCAGCATATCATGACTATTTTTTTCATCCCACAGTATGAGACCTCAAGATGGACCCATAAGATGGGATAGGAGGAAGCTGAGCAGTCCTTTAAGGAGGAAGATGCTAAGCTGTACATCCAGTAGAGCTTCTCTGAGCCCAGAGCAGCCACACAGCACATCTGACCACAACATTTCTAGTTCACCTGTGTCCCATGACATGAGAAAAGAACAAAACAGTGGCAGGAAAGGAGGCAGAAGTCAAGTGTGCAAGTTTCGTTCTCAACACTTGATACTCAAAAGTCAGAATAAAGGGTTTATGAAAGAACACCAACAGCCTGAGGGCCATGAAAATTTATGTAAGCAGCAAAGACAGGTGCTACGTATGCCCCTCCTGCTTCCCACCCTCAATGAACACTCAGTACCAGGATACATTGGAATCCCAGGAGGCTGCAAATGCTCAGGAGCGCAGTGGTCTGCCGCCTCTCTGATAACCCCTTGGAAAAATGTACAGCTTAGCCTAAACTAGAGAAAATATCGGAATCTAGTCTAAATCAAGATCTAGGCAAGTGCCCAGCCAATCTAAAATATGGAGAGGCACAAAAGTGCTGTAAAAGCACCTTTCCACGCCACCTCCGTTGAACTCAGCAAGAACTAAGTCCCAAACCTCACCGCTGGAAGCAAAGGAAGTTCGTTGGGAAAGGAAAACTAAAGTC
>VZTH01001688.1:0-18433 GCA_013397815.1 Aleadryas rufinucha
GGCAGGGCGCGGCCCCGATTGGTGGGCGGGGCTGTCAGTCGTCGCGGGCCGCGGAGCAGCGGCGATGTGGGCGCGGGAGCTGGCGGTGTCGGCGCCGGGGAAGGTGATCCTGCACGGGGAGCACGCCGTGGTGCTGGGCAAGGTGAGGGCACCGACAGGGCTGCTGCGCAAAGTGAGGGGTGCCCGGCTCGGTAAGGGCTGTCCGGCCCCGCTGACCCCCCGTTCTCCGCCCGCAGGTGGCCCTGGCCGTGGCGCTGGACCTGCGCACGTTTCTCCGCCTGCGGCCCGGCGCTGAGGGCCGGCTGAGCGTCTCCCTGCCCGGCGTCGGCGTCCGCAGGAGCTGGGACACCCCCGGCCTCCGGGCCCTGCGGGGGCGGATCGCAGGCAAGGGCCGGGGGGAGCAGCCGCTGCCCCGGCGGAGAGGGGGGCTCTCGGCACTGCTCGGTGCCTTCTGCACCCCGGTGACCGTGCTGGGACCCCCCCCGCCATGAGGTGACCTTGCAGGACCCCCGTGGGGTGACCCTGCAGGGACCCCCGTTGGGAATTGGTGCCCAGAGAAGCAGTGTTTCGCTGTCTCTGACCCCGCTCAGTGTGCGTTTCACTGACCTGTCCCTGCACCTCGCAGTTACTTACGTCCCTCATGTGCCCCTTGTGACCCCGCTGATGCTCAGTGTGGCCCTGTCCCCTCCTGTTTTGGGTTCCAGGGGCGTGTTGCTATGCTGTTGTGGCTCGGGCAGTGCTGTGACACAGGCAGGAGCCAGCCTGGGTTCACATCCCAGTGTGTTACTGGTGGGGGCTGAACAGGAGCCTCTCTGAAAGCTGCTCAGAGCTGGGGGCTCCTGGGGAAGTCAGGGATACAGGGCCTGTTTTCCTGCCTGTCTGTCCCACACCAGCCATCACTGCAATTTCTGCAGCACCTTGTACTGGCTGGAGCCCCAGGATGTCCCAATTCCAAAACCCACATCCTTTAAGGAAGGGTTTGTGACTTGCCAAGTTTCCTGTAGTGATTGTGGATGGATGCACTGGGAGGTGTTAGGCAGGGAAACAGCTGCAGGTGTGGGGTGTGGAAACACTGAGATTTCAGAGTGGCTGGTGGAGGTTTTGCTTTTATTTTATCACAAATCCTCAGGTAGAACCTGAAATTGGCTCCAGCTGTTTCTGCCTGCTGTAACAGAAGGTTTTGTTGTGAATACTGCTCTCAGTGTAACAATTCCCTGGTTTTTAAGTGTTTAAACTCTCCCCTGCTTGCTTCCGTAGCTGACTTTGATGAGTCCAAGTCCCCCAGCGTAGAACAGCTGGATGCACTGAGGGAGTTTGCTGGAATTGCTGCTGGAGCCTCAGCTCCAGAGAGCCTTGCTACTCTTGCCTTCCTGTATATGTGCCTGGCTATTTCTGCTAAGTATGGGTAAGGCTCTCCTCCAGCCCCAAAATTTTGGTGGTGGGTGGGTGCCCCAGGCAGGTGAGCTGGGAGTCTCTGCTCTCATTTAGCTTTGAGGGCTGAAACCAGAGCAGTTCATGCCACAACACAGACACCCCTCCCTCCAGCAGGCAGCTCTTGTCATCCTGTCTTAGGCTGGAAAAACAGAAATAAACTGTGAATTTGTTGTCTGAACTAAGTCTGAACTCTTTATGGGCTGAATCTCCCTAAAACTGTGAGAACTTGGGGCTGTCCCAGTTCCTAACCTTGCCCAGCACCGTTGATGATCTCGGTGTGACGGAATGGGCACTCAGGGCAGTGTCAGAAACCAAAGCAGAGCCCAAATTCCATGTTCTCATCCAAGAAATCAAAGATCAAAGAACTGGGACGTGCAGCTGGGTCGTGGTTTCCCTGCATTCTCAGGGTGGCACTGGAACTGTCACTCAGCAGCACTGAAAAGCTCCTGGGTTTGATTTTGGGGTCTGTAACACAACCCAGGTGTGTTCAGTGGAGCAAAGGGACGTGGATATGTCCATGTTCCATCTTCCCTACCATCCTGTTTCTCCAGTGGGATGTGGCTGTGCAGTTACAGATTTGGTATGTTTACACTTCATTCAGAAATATGTTTAAAATCCAGTTTATAGCAATGTCTAGAGGGGCTCCTTATGGTGCTGCTCAAGTATTTAGTTACCAAGTGCCCCTGCTAGCAGCCTGACAAGCTGTGCCAATCATGGAGCCAGTTCAGGGAGGCTTTATTCCAGCACAATGGCTTGGCCAGGCTGCTCCATTTGGGAATGAGCCCTCCTGAAGCCCCTGTGTGTCAGATGCATGTGCTGATGTTGCCAGTTTTCAACCAGCTTTCCCTGTGATCAGTCCTAACTGGCCTCCTTTGCCTTTGAAATGTGTGGAGGTGGAATTCCAGGGTGGTTGTGTCATTCCCTGTGTGTCTGTGTTCCAGGGATGTTCCCAGCGTGGATATCCTGGTGTGGTCGGAGCTGCCCACGGGAGCAGGGCTGGGATCCAGCGCTGCCTATGCTGTGTGCCTGGCTGCAGCCCTGCTCATGGTGTGTGGAGCCATCTCCTGCCCGCTGCAGGAGGGAGAATCCACAGCCAGGTAAGGAATTCCAGCCTGGGATGCACAGCTCTGCTCCCTGTGCCCCACCTTTCCTCTCACCTGCGCGAACTCTGGCACTGCCGCCCCTCCTGGTCTCTCTTGGCTGTGACCACAAGTGACACCCTGAGCCCATCTCCTGTCCCTGCTCGGTGTTTCCAGCCCTGTCCCAGAGACTTTGTGAAACTCCTCCTGTTTCCCTTGTCTAGTGTCAGATAAACATACCTGAAAAGGGGAATAAAGCTTTATTTTCTCAATCGAATGAAACACACTGAAAATTTTCAACCTCAATTTCCTCTGTCTCTGAGCATCTTCCAGGTTTTGCTTTGAGTTCTTGAGGATCCTTTCTGGGTTTTTTTTTGCATTTTCCATGAATTTATTTCTGCATCTGCTACATTCCTCCTGATCTCCTGCCTGTCTTTCCCTTTTATCAGTACCTGGTGAAAGAGAGTTTCTTTCCTTCTCCCTGTGGAGTTCACCTTTGGAAGCCTGGCGTGCTGTGCCCTGTGTGAGAGGAGGCTCTGTTTGAAGCTGTTAAAAATCAAAGCTGGAGGGGCAGAACCTCTGTTGTGTGGGATTTTGTGTGGGGCTGAGAGTGAGACAGCAAGGTGGGGGGTGATTCTGTGTTCTGCTTCTGAGCCAGAATTCGCAGCCTGACCCAGAAGCAGGTTCTTGTTGGGAGCACTTTGTCCCCTGTGCTCCAGCAAATCTCCCAAACTGGGAAATGAAAGGGCAGCTCCAAGTGGAGCAGTGAGGATGTCTTCATTCCCTGCTTGCCCTCCATGGCTTCAGCATGGATCCAGCATAATTCCTGCCTTCCAGCTGCTGTGCAGAGAGATGGGGGGGGGTGTCGGACTTCAGAAGGGTTTTGCTTCCCATGGCAAGAAAAGAACAGCGGGATAGAAAGGCTCCTGTGTCGGGAGGAATCGCAGCCTCTCAAAGAGGATTAAAAACAAGTGGTTTACAGCACTCCTGTTCCCGAGGCTGGTGGTGTGAGCTGTTTGCTGAGTGCTCCAGGATTAAATCCTGGCAGGTGGAATGCAAGGTGTGTGGACATGGATGAAGACGTTCAGCTGAGGCCCAGGGAAGAGGGAGTGAAGGGAAACGGTTTCCGGATAGCGGGTGGCTCTTGGAATTCCTGCCTTGCCTTGCTGCGAGGCTTTTCCAAAATGTGGATTTGTGCCTTTGTCCCAGCATGGAATACCTGTTGAATGGACTCGTGGTGTGCAGGCAGGGTCAGAGGTGTGGCTTTGTGCTCAGACTGAGAGCAGGATTAGATGGGATATTGGGAATTCCTCCCTGCGAGGGGGTGAGGCCCTGGCACAGGGTGCCCAGAGAAGCCGTGGCTGCCCCATCCCTGGAAGTGTCCAAGGCCAGGCTGGACAGGGGTTGGAGCAACCTGGGATAGTGGAAGCTGTCCCTGCCCAACCTGTGCCAGGGCCTCACCACTCTCACAGGGAAGAATTTTTTTCCTAGTATCCAATCTAAACCTGTCAATCTCTGTCAACTTTAAGCCATTTCCCGTTGTCCTGTTGTTCCAGGCCCTTGTAAAAAGTCTCTCTCTGTCTTTCTTGTAGCCCCTTCAGGCACTAGAATTAGGTGACCCCAAAGCTTCTCCTCTCCAGGCTGAGCAATCCCAACTCCCTCAGCCTTTCCAGTGTGTGGTGGCACACCGTGTTTGGTGAGGTGGGGATGAGTCTGGACTTGAATTCCATAAAATCTGGTCTTCACCAGGCCAGGGCTGGCATCTTCCCCCTGAATCTGCTCCCTCCCTGTCCGTTGGTTTGGAGTGGTTTGTGTTGGAGTCATTTCCTTGCCTTCCAGGTGGACAGAAGAAGAGCTGGCACTGATTAACAGCTGGGCCTTCCGAGGGGAGCGGGTGATCCATGGCAATCCATCGGGTGTGGATAACGCCGTTGGCACCTGGGGTAGGTGTGTTTGGATAACGCCGTTGGCACCTGGGGTAGGTGTGTTTGGATAACGCTGTTGGCACCTGGGGTAGGTGTGTTTGGATAATGCTGTTGGCACCTGGGGTAGGTGTGTTTGCTGCTTCCCGGGCAGAAACTCCCAAATTCAGGTCCCTGTTTTGGCCTGAGCACAGGGAATCCTTCCCTGTCTCAGTTTGCCCCATCTGTGAGCTGGGCCTGGAGCCAGCCAGAATGTTGGGAACTGACTGCAGGAACAGCAGAGCTCTGTCTCCCCCCAGGCAGGTGCCACGGGGCAGAGACCTCGCTGCAAATAACTGATATTTAAACATTCTGCAGTGAACAAAGAAACCTAATCCTGTCCCAGGGATAATGCAGGGGAAAATGCAGTTGGACAGCTGTCATTTAGTTTCAATTAGCAGCGACTTCCCAGTGTTTTGAAAGTGTCCTTGGAGACTGTTAATAATCTTTCTAATGAGACCTAATCACAGTGCCTCTGTGAGGGTAGGAGCCAAGTGAGACATTCCTTCTGGACAATGAAATTCCATGCTGCAGGATGGCTGCTGACACCAGTGCACGCGTTCGGTCCGTGGGATCCCGTGTGCTCAGCTCTGCCGCGGGGAATCGCTGCTGGGTTCTGGTTTTTTTCAGGAAAGATTTCATGCTGGCCAAACTCTTTGCCTTTTCAAAAATTATTTGATGTGATCCTGGAGGAGAGGAGAGCAAAGGGAAAGGCCTTGGGTTAAGCATGTCCAGCCAGACCCTCTCATTAAGGCAGCAGGGCGAGGCAGGGCCGTGCTGATGGAGAACATGGTTCATTTAGCTGGTGTTTCTTGCAATTACTGTCATGGGCTCTGGGTGAGGTTCTGAAGATGAAAGGCCTTCTGTATTATCTCTCAGCTCGCTCCGTACTGAGACAATACATGTATTTTACTTTAGGTGGAGCCCTGAGATACCAAGCAGGGAAAATCACACCATTAAAGAGGTAATATTGGAGTTTAAAAATAACCCTCACTCACACACGGTGGGTGGAACATGTCAGAGAGGCTCTGAGTGGGTGTTGGAGGGTATGAGGATGATGAGAGATGGCTGGAGCGTGGGAAGGGCTCTGCAGCCCCATTTTGGGTGTGGGCAGCCTCCGTTGTTGGGGTGGATGGGGACAATGAAACCTTTGGTCATTATCTGACATTAGATGAACACAGCACGAAGGATCAATATTAATTTCATGGCATTATGGGCAGCAGGAATGGATCTGCTCCTGGCAGCAAATGACATTGTGGGGAGGGGGAACTTTGTGCTTACCTGGTGGTGGGAAAACCCACTGGCAGAGAGAAATCCGGGTCCTGTGTGTTCCCTCTGCCTCCTGCCAGAGAAGTATAATCTGACTCCATTAAAATCTTTCACAGTGCATGAAATTGCTCTATTAGCAGTTAATGGCCACTGCTGGCTACCCTTGTAGAGAGTATTTCAAAGGAAAAAATTTGCTTGAAAAACATGGATTTCAGTAAATACATTACAGTCCTATTTATAGCTCTAGTACAGTTGTTCCTTGTATCCAGGAGGAACCAGCCTGAGCCCAGCCAGCACTGAAGCACCTGCTTAAGTTTTGTGAAATGAATGGAACTCCTTATCTTGGGTTCTTGCTCAAAGAGGCCTTTTGAGGCAGAATAAGCTGTAGCCTTGGGGACTGGGAAGGAAAGAGGCCAGGAGATGTTCCCTGCCCATGGCAGGGGGTTGGAATGAGATGAGCCTTAAGGTCCTTTCCAATCCAAAGCGCTCTGGGATTCTCTGTCTCCTGTTGCTTCCAGGGTGCCCACTCTGAGGATCTTGCTGACCAACACAAAAGTCCCTCGGAGCACCAAGGTCCTGGTGGCTGGTGTCAAGGAGAAGATCCTGAAGGTGCAGGTGGTTGTGGGATGGAGATGTGGGGAATAACTTTTGGAAGATAACCCTCATGTGGGAGTGCAGGTCCCACAGGGATCTTTTGGGAGATCTCTCCTGTGGCCACCATCTCCCAGCTGCCTGGGAATGGGGGTTCAGCTCATCTCCTCCCTTCCTCCAGTTTAACAGGAGTTAAAACCACCAATTTACAACCATGAAAAGAGCAACTGCTTCCTCTGGCCTGTTTCCTTCTCTTCCTCCTTTTTCTGCACGCAGGAGCAGGTTACCATCACCCTGCTCTGGGAACGAGTGAGGAATTGCCCAGCTCAAAGAGACTGGGACCAGTTTCCTTCCAGTGGTAATGGAAGAGCAGCAAGCAGGCACCTGACATCCCTCCTTCCCCCTTTTTCCAGTTCCCTGCCATAATGAACCCGGTGCTGGACTCCATCGATGCCATTTCTCAGGAGTGCCAAAGTGTTCTGGAAGCGATGCCTGCAGATCCATCACCGGAGCATTACCCTGTGCTGGAGGTGAGGGGCTTGCTCGCCAGTATTTTTAGCCACTGTTACTGTTGAACATCAAAATGTCATTTAAAGAACATTAGGTCTGAAAAAAAAAATGTGATAGCAGGAAATGTTCAGTTCCGAGCGAAACCGTGGTCTGGGTGTGCTGCTTTTAATGCCCTTCCTGGAGCCAGGAGACAGAAGCTGCTGCTGGTGCCTCTCCCCAGCTGTGTGCAGGGAGGGAGGGAGCAGGCCTGGGGCCCTGGGGACCTGTGGCTCTGGAGGGTTGGTTTCTCTTACACTGAGTGATCTCCGTGCCACGGCTCTGGCAGTTGCTGCCTGTGAAGCAGCTGCTCTGTCACTGCCAGGGCTGGAGTGAGGAGAGAGCCCAGAGCCACTGGTTTGTGATGGACTGACTGGTTCCCAGCCAGCTCCCGGCACTCCACACTCGTCCTGGCTCCGGAGAGCCACAGACAGAGCTGTGCCCAGAGCTGACCTGACATTGATGCACGAGGTGCACACAAAGATCTGTTTGTCTTGGCTTTGCTCAAAGAGCAGAGGCTGGGGAGGGGGGAGGAACAGGCTTCCGAGTGGAAGAAGTGCTGAGAGTGCTGTAATGCTGCTCCACAGCACCGTGGGGGAGGGACGTGTGGCCGTGTCCCAGCTGAGGCAAACCTGGCCTGGCCCTGGGAGCCAGCTTGGACACTCAGGAACCATTTGGTACCAGTCCTTGTTGGCATCTGGATGCCTCCCCTTGGCTCTCGGGAGGACCTCTGCTTGTCCTTGCTCTTGCTCTGGGTTGTTCCTGTGGGATTCATAGCCCACTCCTGCTCCCTTTGCACCAGGGGGATGGTGGGATCCTGGACCCTGATCCTGAGCTGCCATCAGCTGGGGGAGGTCTGCAGTCTGTTCACAGCACAGCTTCACACAACTCCTCATCTTCATTCCACATCCTCAGGCTGTCAGAAGCGTCGGGGGACAGGGAAGAGGGGGGGATAATTTGAGTTGTGCTTTGAGATCCTCACATGGAAAATGCCAAAGCTTCCTTGTGTCCCACACCTGGCAAGCAGCACTGCAGTGAGCAGGTTGAATCTTGTTGTTTTGTCTTGTGCTTGAAGAGCCCACAGAGGCCCAGCTGATTAGATGCAGCACATATATATAAAAATATATCTTTTGGGCTGTTTCTGAAATGTGCAGCTCTGGCCAGCGCTGTATTTGAACCGTGGAACTAGTCTAGTGTGTCATAAGCTGTCATCAGATTCCTGGCAGATTTTGGATCAGGAGATGACAGGTGTCTTGGATCATCACAGGCAGTGCTGTGCCCTCACTCAGGCATATAAAGAGGCCTCTGGATGGACGTGTGTCCTGCCCAGCCTGGAATGGGGTGGTGGCTGAGCTCTGCCTGCCTCCAGCTCCTTCCTCTTCCCACCGTTCCTTAAACCCTGGGCAGAAATGCTCTGGAGGGGGGAGAGGGATTCTTTCTGCAGTGCCCNGGGGGCCGGTGTCTGCTCCTGGCTTTGCTCCAGACTTGCTCCAAGCGCAGGCCAAGCCCTTCCCTCTGCTCCTGAATTCCTCACCTGTCCTACTGGGAGGGGAGAAGCTGTAACTTCCACTTCTATGTGGTGTTGTCCGTCCCTTGGGCTGTTTGGACCTTGCTGCTGGGGCAGCTTTCTCCGGGAGGAGCGGGTCTGGCTGGGTGGGAAGCATGGCAGGGATGCTCCCACAGCTGCCAGGAGGGGGGGCTCACTCAGAGAGGGGCCTGTGCTGCTCCTGGAGGGAAGGACCCTCTCGACCCATCTTGAGCTGGGTGCCAGATTCCTGGCATGGTGCTGCTCCGAGGCTCCTTGGCTCCCAGCCCGGGCCGTGCCCGTGAGGAGGGAGAAGTGCACAGAGCAAACACGGGGAGGTCCCTCCATGTCACCTCTCCAGCGATGCCTCAGCCATGTCACAAGTCCCTGGATTTGGCTTTTCTGGGTGGATTGCAGAGCAGGGCAGGGTGACAGCCAGGAATGAGAGCTGCTGGCTCGGTGCCCTTCCCACAGCCAGCCAGGGGCCTTGCACAGCCTCCTGCTCAGCACTCAAGTGACAGGGCAGAGGAGAAGCAGTCGTGAGGCATCGGAGAGCTCTGGAATAAATTCCTGCTGGCAGCTTGCAGTGATCAGGATTTTCTTGGGAGGTGCAGGAGCTGTTGTACCCCTGTCACTCTGCAAGTCGTGATGGGGCTCAGGGGCACATGAGCAGCCCAGAGCTCAGACTCTGGCCTGACCTTGCTCCTGGTGCTGGTGGCCAAATTTCTGCAGAAATGAGGTGGTTGTGAAGTGGTGGGAAGGCAGGGCTGCCGCTGCTGTAAAGAGCCTTTATCTCAATGTGTGCTCATCTCCTCTCTTTGTGGTTGCTTTTAGGAATTCTTTGACATAAACCAACACCACCTAAACGTGCTTGGAGTGGGCCACCCCTCCCTGGACAAGCTGTGCCAGGTGACAGCGTCCCACAGCCTGCACAGCAAACTGACCGGGGCCGGCGGGGGTGGCTGTGGCATCACCCTGCTGCCACCAGGTCAGTAACAGCCCCTTGGGCACCCTCCTCTTCCTCACAGCCCTGGGGGGGGTCAGGTTTGGGAGCAGAGGAATCACTGCCAGCCCCGGTCTGGCTCTGGAGGGATGGGTGGGATGTGTCCCAGCACTGCCTGGCGCTGTGGGTTGCAGTGTGTCATGCAGGGCCGATTCAGAGTGTTCATTTCTGTGTGTCAGCCCCTGAGGGCGCTGGCCCCGTGCCAGGGGCTGTGTTTGGAGGAGCCATGGAGCCATGGCCCTTTCCCTCTCCCTGCAGTGGCCGAGCTGACTCGCTGGCTGCTCTTGCCTTGCTCTTGGCAGACACCTCCCCGCTGGCCGTGGAAGCAGCCAAGCAAGACTTGTGTGCCTGTGGATTTGAGTGCTGGGAGACCAAGATCGGGGCCCCCGGGGTGACCCTGCACTCCTGCTCCTCTCTGAGTGCCCAAGTGCTGCACGTGCTGCTCTCCCAGAGCTGAGCTGCTGCCTCTGGCAGGACTGAGCCCTTGGCACCGTGTCCTCGGAGCTTTGTGTGCCCAGATGCCTGGAAACTTCTTTCCCCTCTCCTGTGTGGCTGAGGGCCTCCAGATGTGGGTATGGAGCCGGTCTGGGGCCTGGTGTCGCTGGGATTTGGGGCTGCGATGGGGTCCTGGGAGCTCCTGCCCGGTGGTGTTTGACCAAGGCTCTCAAAATCCTGGTTTGAATTTCCTTCCTCAACTGCTGTGCTAATCCCAAGGGGCAGGAGGAGAGGGGCTTGGCTGGATTCCAGGGTGGATAATTTGCTGCTTCAGATGCATGTAGTGTCTCTTCCCTCATCCCTGGTGTCCCGTGGGGGCTGGCAAGGTGGATGTGCATGGTGCTTTGACATTTTTGGGTGAAGAGCATCTTTGGCAGCTCAGGGCTTGATGCTCAGGTCTCTGTTTCTTCTGGACTACAATTCCCAGTGAAGAGCAAACCTTTAATACAGCTCTTACCTGCTACTAATTAAGCGTTGGGTAATTAAAATGCAAGATAAAGCACAATTCTAGTGAAATTACTGGTTTTCACTCTTCCATAATCTCTGCCTGGGCTGATGAGCAGATTCCTGTAGTCAGGCTCTGGTTTTTATTCACATGCTCAAGGTCTGGCTCAAGCAGCACCTGCAAGGAGGGCAGCTCCAGGCCAAGGGCAGCCTTAAAATCCCTCCTTGTAAAAGCTGTTCTCTCACACTTCAATCCTGAACCAGCAAGTCCCTGACCCTGCCTGGTGTTGGGTTTACTTTGGTGTAATTAAGTAGGGGAAAGAAACCCAAACCACGTCCTCAAAAGCTCACCGTAAGTTGCAGTTGACAAACTCTTAAAACCTAAATGCATTTAGACTTATTACACAAATGTAAATGCATTTTTTACTCCTGAAATTTTAATGAGCTGTGCCACAGAGTGAAAGGGAAGTGGCTGAGGCCAGAATCTCTGGGAGTCATAGGCTGACTCTGAGGGACTGTGGTCTCTGCTGTACCTGCCAAAGGGGTTTTATCATCGCTCTGTTTGTCTGGGGTGGGTTTTTTAAGTGGGTTTTTAAGTGTAGCTGTGTTCAAGAATCACTTCACTCAAAGCTGAGTAATGAATTGGCAGAGGTGGGGGACTTGCCTTCCCCTTCCAGCCCAGGGATGAAAAAAATCAAGTGTGAGAAGCGGAGATGTTCTAGCTCTAAATTCCCAGCATCATGGTGACCAGCTTTAGTTCCCTGATCCCATGTAAAACTGTCTCTGGTTTTAATAAATCCACATTTTTTTTTATGTGCAAAGTGTTCTTTGATAATTATGCTGGATACAAAAGGAAAAAAGCACCTTACACTGCTTCAGGAAGGCAGGTCTCAGATGCTGCCTTTCTACATGTCTAATTACAATTCCAATTTGCATCTGAGAGCGGCTTTACACTAATCACAAGTCAGAAAGGCTGATAAATAATTTACCATTTTCTAATACAGTGTAATCAATGTGAGGATCTGGGAGCGTGTTGACTTTAACCACTTACATGTGTCTACTTTGTGATGTTGGCACAAAGAGATGCCACATCCAGCACGGGGAACTTGCCTTCAAAACAGCATGTCTGGGGCTCAGCCTCGTTGGCTCTCAGGGCTGGGGGCCAGAACTGAGGGGAAATCCACAGAATCCCAGGATCATTCGGGTTGGGAAAGGTCTCCAAGGGCATCGAGTCCAACCTGTGACTGATCCCCTCCTTGTCACCAGCCCAGAGCACTGAGTGCCGTGTCCAGGCTTTCCTTGGACACCTCCAGGGTTTGGGACTCCAAACCTCCCTGGGCAGCCCCTTCCCATGGCTGACCACCCTTTCCATGAGGAAATTCCTGCTGATGTCCAACCTGAACCAGCCACCTCTGCAGGTTTCCTCCAGCAGCGCTCACCCCGCCCTGCTCCGTGCTGGTGTGGAATCGGTGACATTCCCGGGGCAGGGAGGGTGGTGGCAGTGTTGTGGCAGGAGGGTGACCCGTACTGGGGTCTGTGGGAAGGGCCCTGGTCCAGGGTGACACAGAGCACTGCTGGGATCTGCCTTCCCTGTGCCACAGGGACCAGAACTGCCCAAGTCAGCAGCTGGAGCCAGTCCCAGTCTGCTGGAAGTGAGCACAGATTTCACATCCATCTGTGAGCACGGGAGTGCCCGTTCCCTCCTTTCCAAACTCCTCCTTCACCAGCTCCATCAAAGGCTTTGCAGGGGCATTGGATAACCCCGAGGGATGGCTGGGATGTTCCTGACCCCACCTTCCACACGGGCATCACCCCTTCACTTACACCAAGTTACAGCCTCCTGCTGTGACTCCCTGAGCCCTGGGACACACGGACCCCATCCCTGCCCCTCCTCAGCCCGGGGCAGCAGCCTGGTGCCATGGGGCTGATGCCCCACGGGGACGTGGAGTGGGGCAGAATGAGGCACAGCCCTGCCTCTCCCCTGCTTTGCTGCTTTGGGAGCAGAACTGAAGCCTGTGGAGCGAGTTCTCCCCACGGATCATCCCCTCCTCTCCCAGGCCCCCCGCGGGACAGATGTGCAGCAGGGCAGCGATTGCTGCTGAAGGATTAGCCTGGTAATTTGGCTAATTTTTCTTGAGCTTCATTTTTCACATTACGAGCTCTGCAGAAAGACTAACGAGCCTGGCTTTGCCTCTAATAGCCAGCACAGGGACGGGGAGGGGAGGCTGCGCTCCAGCCTAAAGGAGGGATTGAGGAATTGCAGAGCGTGGGGGCCGGGTGGGAGCTGGGGGTCACCGGCGTTCGGCGACAGCAGAAAGGAGAACACTTTATATAAAAAAACCTTTTAAAACCTTCCTTTTCCTTCGCAGCCAGTGCCCGGGGCAGCATCGCTGCCGGGGTGCCTCCCCCCATCCCTGGGGAATGTCCCAGTGCCCCCGAGGGCTCCTGTTGTCCCTCTCCCCGGTACATCCTCCCCTGAGCCGGGACCCCGGCGCTCCCCGGCCGGCCCTGGCAGGCACAGATGGTATTATTGTTTGTTTGCACTCCGTGTCAGCAGTGCCTTCTTTCTGCTCCGCTGAGTAGATGCTGAGGAGGCAGTGACATTATTGGAGATCACGGAGAGAGCAGGAACAGGGTCAGGGAGAGAGAGGAAATGTCAGCGCGCAGCCACGCGGGGCTGGGGGGCTGCTCACACCCCCGGGGTCCCTCCTGGGGACAGGAGGTGGCACTGGGACCCCCTGCACAGCCTGCAGGGCCAGCGCCGTGTCCTCGGACACGCCCAAAGGTTTGGGGGGTGTGGGGCGAGTCGGGACCCCCCCCAGAGCCATTTCAAGGGCGATTTGTGCATCTGGCCCCTCCCGCTGCAGAAGGGCTCCCTGTCCCCTCTGCCTCCCATCCCCAGGGATTTCAGGGCTCCCCCATTCCCAGGGCTCGTGGGGAGCCCGTCCTTCCTGTCCCCCCCCTGTCCCCCCCATCTCTCTCCCCTCCCAGCACACTGAAGGTTTTGAAAGTTAAGTATTACCGTCTGCTTTGTTGTTGCCTAACTACGACAGACAAATTGAGAACTAGTTGTCAAAATGTCAGTGCACAACAAATCAACATTCAAAATGAGTCTCAGCGCTATGTGGTGTATAATTAAAAAAAAATCCTTTTTAGAAATTTCAGCAAGCGTTGGCTCTGCTTTATATTTGTCTGTGTGATTAATAAAGGCAGCTAATTTTCAGACTTTAAAAACAGCTAGAAAATAGCTCCTAATTACATATTAGGTTCCAAGCGGCCCCCGCTGAGCGAGGCTGGTATTGGTGGGCCAGAGAATTTGGCAGGGGCTTAATTACATTCTGAGCATCATCTAATTTTAGTTAAATGTAATGTAATCAGCAGCAGATGTCTGAAATAAAATATGAATTATGAATATGATGAAATTTCATTCTTGAATAAAAAAGTAATTTGCTATTTAGTTCATTAAAGTCGCAGAGGTTTATTAGGGAGCAGGTACACAGTGTGGCTGGGTTCTATTAAAATGATATTTCAGGGGGAGTAGGAAATTGCATTAAAGGTGCTAAAATATTCCACCAGGATGCTGTGCCGGCTGGGGATGAACGTTTACAAAAATAACGGAGCCCCTGGGCCGGCGCCAGCCCCCGGCTCCGGAGCTTCCGTTTACGCAAGGTGACGTCCCACGTCCTGGGGGGATCCGGGATGGGCCCTGCACCCCCTCCGGGTGTCCCAAAGGCAGCTGGGCTCTCCTCACTGCTGGGCTCAAGTGTTTACCCTGTTACTTCACAGAATCCCAGGATTATTCAGGTTGGGAAAGACCTCCAAGGGCATCAAGTCCAACCTATGACCGATCCCCACTTTCCCACCCAGCCCAGAGCACTGAGCGCCACATCCAGTCCTTCCTTGGACACCTGCAGGGATGGCGACTCCAAACCTCCCTGGGCAGCCCCTTCCAATGCCTGACCACCTTTTCCATGATGAAATTCCTCTTGATGTCCAACCTGACCCTCTCCTGGCATAGCTTGAGGCCATAGGGACAAGACACCCCAGCTGGGCTCCGTGTACCTTATTCCAGCTTGGCCAGGAAAACGAAGCCTCAATTCTCCCTTCAGCTCCAGGACCGGGGTGGATCCTCCCAGGACACCTTCTTCTGGACACTCTCCCTGCAGCATCCTCTGCAGTTTCAGCTCTGAAGTTGAAATTGCTTTTCTCTATCCCTCAGCGGCCCGGGCTGACAGATAAGCATCTCCTGGCGAGGGGGAAGGATGGCGTGTTCATTATTTCCTTATATTACAGATCCTGTCATTTTAATCCCTCCTGGATGCTGGGCACCAGCTTCGAGCTCTGCCCACTTCCAGTGTGCTCTCCAAGAAAACCCCGTGGCCGATTCATCCTGCATGGCAGGAAATCCCAGGGCACATCCCGGCAGCTCCGGCGATGCTCCGGCACGGGCCCGGTGCCGGCGCCATGGCACAGCCGGGCTGCCACGCTCGCTGGCGTGGGTTCACCGTCCTCCCTCTTCTATTCATCAAGGGCATGACAGCTAAAATTCATTTGAAGATGAAGAAAGTGCCGGCTAATCCTTTCTGGGAGACAGTGATAGACTGGCGGCTCGGGAAGAATTGCACAGCAGTAATGAAATTAGGCTAAAACTGCTGGCGGATAGCAGATAATTGCCCTTGTCTGTCACGAGGAATAACATCTCCCAAATCCAACACAATGATTGTTAAAGTTGCAGGAATTTATTTTATTTATTTTACGGGCTCGGGGTTGTCTTTCCAAAGGTCTTTCCCAGGAAAATAAAGGAGCGGGAGCTGCGCGCTCGCCTCCCGCCTTCCCCGGGCGCTTCCGCCGCCGCGGCAGCTCGTTAGCCCTGACGAAGCAGCATCGCCACGATGACAAGGACACCCCTCTGGGGCCAATCCCGGGCAGCAGGAGCTGAACCAGCCGGCACAACGAGCTGCTTGGAGGAGCTGCTGGAAGTGCTGGTCCATCCCCAGCTCCCACTGACCTTCTGGTGCTTTCCGGGAGGAGTCCATCCACCAACACCGGGTGCTGCCTGGTGCTGAGGCGGGTCCCGGTGCCACGGTGGCCACACAAGCCCTGGCCCCGTGTCCGGGCTGACCAGCAGCCATTTGTTTTGTAATTGATGGGGCGGTGGCGGCCCAGCGCGGGTGAGTGACTGCGCCGGCCGGCGACGGCGATGTTTTATCCGCCGGGGCTGGCACGGGTAATTTAGTGCGCCCGGCAATAACATATTTCACTTCCCGTCTCCCAGATGAAGATTACTTGTGTTTGAAAGTGCCTGAACACACACTCAATTCTGCTTAAACGCTCGCAGCCAGCCGAGCGCGGCTCGGCCCCGCGCCGGGGTGGCACAGGGATGAGGATGGGGACGAGGATGGGGACAGGCTGGAGCACAGCCCGTGCTCCCTCTGGAGCCGCTCGCGGCGCTGGGGGAAACCCCCCGAGGCACCCGGCGCAGCGGCTGGAAATATTCCATCCACCTTCCCTGACATTTCGTCTGGCCGGGCGAGGAGCTCCGTGGCATTTCCGAGAGGGGCTGGGGAAAGGTCAGGGGGTGGAAAAGGTTGGCAGGGTCGGCGCTCCCGCCTCATCCCGAGGCTGCTCCTGACCCCCCTGCGGACAACTGCGGCACAGGCTGGATATCCCTTCCAGTGCTGGGAATGCCACGTGCTGTCCTGGGATGCCTGAGCCACCAGAGAGATGAGTTGGCACCGGCAAAGAGGGTTCAGTGTGCACCCCCAAAAATGCCCTGTGAGGGCAGGAGCTGGGACTGCAGGGCTGAGGGGCTCAGAGCGATGGGGATGTGAGGGGGCCATGCTGCCAGGGCTGGATCAGCTGCCCGCTGACCCCTTGTGACCCCTGGGCTCCCAGGTGGGGTGCTGGACCCGGTGCTGCCGCTCCTGCTGCCGGTGCTGGCACGTCCCCAGCGTTCCCGACACGGCGCTGCCGTTAATGGCTGCTGATGTGTCACCCAGCCCATTTGTCTTCATTTGGTGCCAGCCAGTGGCTGCGGGGATGTGCCAGGGCTGGGCACGACGCCCTGGAGCCGCAGCGCTCCCGGCACGGCTCAGCCCGGCCCAGCACCAGGATAGGGAGCTGGCATGGCCAGCACAACCCAAAGTGGGTGTTGATGTCCATTCCCATTCCCAGGGAGGATTCCTGGTTGCTTTGCAGGCAGGGATTGCCAGCCTGAGACCCCGGCAGGGCTGAGGAGACTTTCCTTGTTGTCTGTGGCACAACCTCTGTGTGCCAGTGTCCCAGGGGAGGTGGGCATGGATCTGGGGGCATGGCAAGGCAGGGACCAGATGGGCTGGCCCAGAGCTCTCTCCAGCTCCCTTGTGGCCACCCATGGCCACCATCATCCTCCAGCAGTGGGGGATGGCACCGCCGCCCCCGTGTCCCGCCGGATTCCGGGATGGAACCTCTCCGCTGGAGCTGGGTAATTTCTGATTAAGGATTACTGTACCATCGGCTTCGGTTTGATTGCAGATGTTTTTAATTATATCGTATAAGATCGTATTATGTAATTGCATTTATCTGATTGAAGCCTTAATTGTAGGATTTCATAATGGTTTGACTGGGTAAATACACCGTCGCGTCTGTTGTCCCCCACCGAAAATTAGGTGCTTCATGTCTTTATTGCATTATCCTGGAGAGGAGCTTAAATTGGGAAGGAAGGAATTAGGAGAGAGAGAAGAAAGGAAAGGCGAGTTTGTCATAGGATCGCGGAATCCTGGCATGGTTTGGGTTGGAAGGCACCTTAGGGATCACCTCGTTCCAACCCCGTGCCATGGACAGGGACGCCTCCCACTAGACCAGGTTGGTCTCCCATGGACAGGGACACCTTGTTTCTCCTCCCAATCCCAGAGATCATGGTCCCCTTCCCGGCACAGCCACCTGGGCTCTGGAGGCACCAGCAGCCACCAGAGCTCATCCCAAACATCCCCTCCAGCTGGGCATCCCGGGGGCAGCCGCTCTTCCAAAAGCAGGTGAGGGATGGCAAAAATTCCTATTTCCATTAATGACAGCAAAATAATTGGAGAGGTCTCCACCTTAATTCCCTAAAAAGAATCCCTAATGAGCTTCTGACGGGGGGGGGGTCTGAGCTGCACCTCCCGCCCTCAGGGGGGGTCTCTGCGCCTCCCCCCGGCAATTAAAGGGAGGTTCGGGGTTTTGTCGGAGCCTTTTTCCCGGCTGTAATCCGCAACATGTGGTTCGCACGGAGCCTCCTGGCTAATGGGTTTAGGATTACGGGAATATGCACAAATCCAGCGGCTCGCTGTCACTCCGCTCGGCGCACTAAGGTGATTTCATTAGGATTTAGGTTTAGAGAAAAGTCTCTCTCTCTCTCTCTCTCTCTCTCTCTCTCCCCCCGCCCCTTCTCTCCCCTTAATATTATTTTTATTCAATTACATCAGCAATTCATGAAACTTCAAAGCCGTTTCATCAGCGCAACCCGAACGCTGCCGGATCGCGCTTGAAAGGGGGGAAGAGGAGGAAAACATAAGCTGCTGCTTTAATGGAATTACTGAAAGGGGCTTTTTAATTAAAAACAAAGGTTGGGCTGAGGTCTATCCATAATTCAGTGCCGCTGGATGTAATATCTGCCGGTGGTTTAATTTTAATAAATGTATGTATTATTAACGGTGGGATCTATATTTTCCAAGCCCGAGGAAGGCCCAGCTGCTCCTGCAGGAACGGCTGTCGGTGCCGCGGGGGGCACGAGGGGACACTCAGTGGCCGCGGGACAGGGGATGAGGACGGGGACGCTGCCGATGACCCCCCGGTGCCACAGGAGCTGTCACAGCCCTGAGTTAATTACCAGCAGCACCTGCGTGGATTATTCAGACAAATCCAACCCCTCTTTTTGATGATTTCCTCTTAATTAGCCTTTATTAATGAGGTGTGACCTCATCCAGCGAGCCGGTTCCTCGCCGCCATCTGCCCGTCCCGCCCTGGGCTGGGACAGGGCTGTCCCCAAGGCCAAGGGCAGCTGGGCAGTGGCTGAGGGGACGAGGACACTCAGTGATCCAGGTGCCTTGAGACATCCTCATCCCTGCGC
>VZTH01001689.1:9676-25091 GCA_013397815.1 Aleadryas rufinucha
AAAAAAAAAAAAAAAAAAAAAGCATAAGATACCCATAAGTACTTTCAGGCATACCAACTTAAAAAATTCTTTCTATGAGTATCCATGGCTGTGAACAGGGATTATTCAGATGATTTTAAGTAGAGTCAGTGCTAAAAGAACATAATCCTGCAAAGTATTTTCAGGGCTTTTAGATTGTATCCACTTGCGTATCAAAGTGAATAGTCACACCAAAATTATACTGTGGCTTGACTGTAACTCAAATAACATGTCAAACATTATCATTAACAGCTGAATCATATCTAGGAGATAATTTCTAAGGGCAAACATAGTTTACAATAACCTGTTATGCCTGTCACTGAAATAGAGTAGGAGCACTGAAAGGCTCCGCTCAGGTTGGTAACATTTGGGTGGGCATAATAATTTGTTAAGCTATCTGAATTACATCACACTTGCTCCTCTGAGCAAGCCAAGCATGGATCACAGAGAGTGACTGCCTACCTATAGCAATATATTTGAAGAATAAAGGTTTAATATTTCCACTGACCAGAATTTCAATGCTCACATTACAGCTTCATGAAGCTTTATCAGCTGGCACTGTATAAATCCTTCAAGGATTTTTTCTGCTATCCCCAAGCAAGCAGTGAGAAGTAATTACGTTACCTGAGAGAGGAGAAACTGAAGGCACAATGAAAGTTTGAGGTTTTGTAGGGTTTTTTTTAGCATAAAAAAATAAGCAGTAAAGAGCACTGCTTTTGTGGTTGTTGTGTGGCGATTTTTTGGGGATTTTTTCCCACTTAAGATTCACCTGTGAGCTCTATTACCAGTTTAACCCACCTGTCAAATTCCACTCTGAAACTCTTCTAGCTCCATTTTGCCTTAGCTTCAATATTAGTTGAAGTTGCTGTTGAGATATACCTTCAGTTCAGGTAGCTCGGGGTGCAAATGCAGTGGGAGCTGCAGGTTGAGCTCTGAGTGGTCGGAGCCCAAGGCAAGATGTCATGGACTGCAGACCCTTTGCATAACAAAGGGCCCAAGAACCTGTTGCCCAGCCAGGGAAATGGACACTGAAAGGTACAGCAAAAACTGAGTATTCAGTAGGAAGGGCTGAGATTTTGACATGCTTGGAATGGGAGGATATAAAAGCCCAGGGGTTCCTTGGGGTCCTCCCTAGGGATACCAGCTTGGGCTGTTTCTGCATTACTGCACCTTGAATAAAGGCTGTATGGAAAGAGACATCTGCCACAGGAAACCTGGGGTAGAACCAGTGAGGAAACCTGGTCTGACTGTGGCCTGGGTGTGTGGAGAGCCAAGAGGGACCCGTCGGTCACTGGATCCACCCGCTGCGAAGGAGCTTCAGTCCCAGCAGTGACAGTCTGGAATAGTGGGAGTATGACTGCCAGGGAGTCTCCTGAATGGTCAGACTGGGAAGTTTCCTTAACACTGCCACACTTGCTTCATTTGAGATGAGCTGCTCTACTGCCTTTCCTACAAGGAATTTGCTCAATATTTTCCCAAGGAGACCTGAACTGTGCAGTCTCCCAAATTAACATTGCAATGTTTTTTGTGTGGAAATTTCAAAACCCACACAGGTCAAAAACCAGAAATTATACTACAGAGAACACTGTGGAGAGCATTCCTGTATGGGCAGGAAGATGGACTGCTGGAATTAATGTATCCTTTGGTTCTGTGACAACTTCTAAGAAATCAGATGAGAAGCTGATGTTCAGAGCTGGAAGTGTGATTTTAGTTCTGGATCTGTTTGGGGTCTTCACTGGATACCTCTGCACTCACAGTGAACTAGGGAGATGTGCATTTATATATTTAAGTATTTATCAGCTGCTAATCTTCACTTGGTCAGTGTCACTACTTGGAGTCCTTGTGCTCTTAGAGATAGTTGCTTCTGGAAATGACATCACAATTGCTGTAAAATTGAAGTCATTCCTGTAAAACACCTCCAAGTATCTGTGATAACTCAGTCACTCCATAACATGTTAAATTATTTATAGTTTGTAGCATTGCAGGGGGAAAATACTATTTCCATTGCATTGCAGTGATTGCTGATCATCAGGGCGATGCATAGAATTGTTGTTCATCTCTGTGGTAGAGATACATTTTCAAATATTCATAGCTCTGTGGAAGAAATATTTTTAGCCATGAAATTCTACACAAGCATTCAGTCTGTAAGTTCTTGTGTAGCTACATGAACAAAGCCACCCATTGAAGGTGTTGGCAAAAAAAAAAAAAAAAAANGTGTTTGGTGACGTACAAAGAAAAAGCCCCCAAGGAAAAGGTGGGGAAAAAAAAAAAAAAAAAAAAAAAGAAATAAAAGAAAAAAAAGATTTTTAGTAGGAAAAATCTGTTTATTCCTGGCTCCATAGACCCCAGGGATTTGTACACGAGTCATTTTCACTTTGAATATACTGAGAGCAGCTAGTATTTCAGGTCTAACATTTTGCAAAAGATCATGCTTCTGAAAATGTAGATTTTGGTGTCTGAAGTTGGGGGTTAGATAGTCCAGTTTCAGTCACTAAAATTGGAAATTTGGTTTTCCTCCTCCACATAGAAGAAAATAAATCTTAGGGCGCTCTTCAGAGAATTCAATTTAGAGTCCTTTGCTGATTCTAATTCCTTAAAGTGACTAGACTTGGAACAGGTTTACTGAGGGACTTCAAAGGAGTTCATTTCACTTTTCTGCCGCACAAACAAAAAATTGCACACATGCATGTAGTCATCAGAACCACTTCTTGAAATATTTCTTCCTGTTTTAATGCTATAGTGATCATTTTTGGATGTACAACCCTCTATCTTACCCAATCCTTTTTAGGCCTTTTTCCCTATGCCAGAGGTCTTGGAAAAGACAGACAGGTGACTTAAGTCGTGGATTCTAAAACAGGTGATCAAATGCCTTGCTATTATGAAAATTTAAAAAAAAACCAATACCAAAACAATCCAACAACACAATTCATTTTTCCTTGGGAGATTTCTACTCTGTTTCAACTGCAGTGCTATTGACAGTAGAGTGGTAATTAGGATGTACACATCCACAAATGAGCTCTTTCCTCACTCCTCTGTGTTAAGTCTAAGCATCTAGCCTTCTAACAGCTCAGAGTTGATCTAACACATCTCTTTAGTCTCTTTAATATAGCAGAGGGACACAGCAAAAATATGATAGATCCCTGGACTTCTCTAGTAAAAGCAATGTCCAGGACAGGGACAAGTATGAAGGGGCCTTGAAGCATCAAAAGATTCGGAGAGAATTTTCACTGATTCAGACTGAATGCTTGTTAACTTTTCCATGCAGCAGTAGCAGCTGTCCTGTAAAACAACGGTATGCTAACAATAGCACGATTCACAAAAGGAATTTCTGAGACACCTGTCAGCAAGTCTAGCAGTATCTAAATTGCAATGGCATAAGAATTAGGCATCTCTCTGGACTCACTAGGAAAGAAAAGGATTTCCTAGTCCTTCCTGAAGGGCCAAGGAAATGAAGAAAGTACATGCAAAGAGAACCTGACAGTGAACAGGGTGACAAAAACACCCAGTTCTCCATAAAGTATTCAGAAAACTCTAAATCATCTCACTGGTATTTCTCTTTTGAAAACCTAGTTTTAAAACCATGCCTTTAATAGACACATTTCTTAAACTACAAATATAAATATATTTTTAATTTCTCCGGAATAGTGAATGTAATCATCCATCTCATCTAGGCAAGTGTAACTGTATTACTAGTTACATCTTTCTGAAAATTATAGCAGGTTTCCTAACACCATCAATGACTCTGAAGGTGTTTTATGACAGTAGCTTTAGCATTTTCCTAAGAAAAATGTATTTTAATGCTATATTTTCTTTATTTTTCTGCTATCAGTGAAATCTCCCTCTTCCCCTGAGATTGCATGTTTGAAAGTCTACTTAAAATTCTCATTTCAGTTAACCAAACATTTTGTGAGTTTTTCATTATCAGTGGATGATGAAAAAAATACTGGCAGCACAAGGTTCTTGCTCTATACTTGCAAATGTCAATATCATAGCACCATAGTTATAATTTTGCCTTCCTTTCATGAGCAATGCAGGAGTTCCACTTCAAATATTTTAACACCGCACCAAATCAGATTAGAAAGATAGATGAATCTAAAGGCATGGAGTCTCTTCTTTGTGGGCTTGCAATCTTAATTTGGCCCACAATTTGTCAGAAATAAGATGTTATTCAAAATATATAACTTAGCTGTTCAACATAGAATTCTATGTACACATAATTTGATCTGTTTTGTTTTCATGATCTGTGTTCATAGTTAATTCTGATAATTGCCACATTATCAATTAAGGAAAAAAATACATGTATCAGTGATAATTCAAAGACTCCTCTCTTCTGGAAACAAGCTCCAATTTATCTCACAGGACTGTATGAGTATCAGTGATCATTCCTTTCTAACACAGGAAACTGAAATGCGTTTGAATAGATGTTGAAATTATAATTAAGCATAAGTGATATTAATTCCCTGAGACAAATCCTTCTAGGACATACACCCACTCTCAGGCAGTCTTGTGTTTGAATGTTGATCCCTGAATCCAAACACTGACTTGGGAGTCAATGACTTCCCCTCTCCAGCACCCTACCCCTGTATCTCCCCTGATGTCTCATGACATCCACAGTTCATCCAGGGTTCTGCTTCCCCGATCCAACCCTGCCAAGCTGCATGTCTCTTAGCGTGAAACACCCAGATCCTTTTTGCATGTAAAGCAAGACACAGGAGGAAAACGAGCTGATGTAGAGTGGTGTCAGATTTATAGATGGGAGGGGGGCAGAGGAAATATGCGCAAGATAAGTGTATGGACTAAGGAACTGTGATGGTAAACAGCCTCATTTGACCGAATTGCTGATGTACCATAGTTCCATTTGTTTAGGGCCCCAGCTTTGCATTTATTGCCTTCAGAAAGGCAGAGGACAAACAAGGAATAAAAGCTCAGTAAAGAATGTTTTTGTACATCTTTCCTTAAGAAAAAAATATTTTACCTTGCTTAAATTTGAAAAAACAGCAAATCCTAGAGCTGTCTGAGGATGATCTCACCATTTTGAGGTGAACTAGCATATACACACAGCATCCAAATCAAATTTCAGTCCAGTTCTTTAGATAACACCCAACAAACACAGTATCATGCGAAAGTAAAGGAATAATGAGTGCTTCCTGCTTGCTTCCCTGACAGCATGTGCTAAAAAATCTAACCATGATGATCTAAACCACACAGAAATATCATCTATTAAAGAGAGAATCTTCAATGATTTGCCAAGCTTCAGAAGTTCCTATCCCACTTCATAATTCATGGAAAGATTATTTTGTTCCTTTTCATAATCTAGGTAAGTAGTCATGATACAACCACAGCCAATGGCTCCCAATTGCTGTCTTGATAGCTTCTCAAAACCAGTTCATCATCATGGTGGTGATCCCCATGTTAGCCAGTTGAATGTCCAGAATACATCAATGTGACTGACCAATAAAACCCTAATAGAGAATAAGGCTCAGTGGAGATAGAACAATGTGCCCACAAAATTCAGGTTATGATGCAGGGTGTGACTGACCACAGCTGTTACAAAGTACCCGACTTTGGCAGAAGGGACTGGAGGGTGGCTTTTGTTTTAGCTATCCAACAGATGAGTTGATCAGGTGATGGTGTGTTTCTCCCTGAGTTCATTAAAAGGGTTTCAATGTCTCTCTAAGTTACAGAGTTCCCCAGCATGAGGAAAGTGAATAGGTAGCTTAGCCCTACATGAAGTACAAAAAATAGACAACTAGAAAAAGACTTTTGTAGTGAACAGTGGGCTTCAGCTGGCTTCAACCCACATAATCATGTCAGGCAACTGCAGACACCCAGGATCATGATAGTGAAAATATCATAGAAACCAATAATGGAAATTACATTGGTAGCATGACTGAACTATGTATTGCAATTAGTATATTTTGCTAAGTGTAACCTACAGTTGTCATTTGTATCATGAATTCAATACATTTTATTTCTGCTAATATTTTATTTTTATTTCTGAAATATATTTTATTTCTGCAAAATCAGAAACCCCATGTAGTACTAATACCCTACAAGTAAGTAAATTTTATGGTAAATATTCATTAAACACCCTCCATGTGTTGAATATCTAAAACAACCTCTTCAGAGAGTATTACTCTGACAGCCAGTCATGACTTGACTTTAGGCCCAGTTGGACGTACGTTCTGTGCACTTCTTCCAGAGCTGTATTATTCCGAAATTTAGATATAGTAAATTCAGGTGTAGGTAATCTGACCCACATATAACTTTTTACCATCAAAGAACTCTTTCAACAGAAAGTAAACTGTAGGGATTTTTATTCCTTTGAGGCTGGTTTAGTTACACTACTTTGGAAAAGGGTACATCAAGGCATTATGTAAAAGGAAATTATTTATTCAGTGCAGGAATGGTAACTCAAAAACATTTTTTTTTTACCAGACATATTTTCCCTGGTTATCACTTTCTATTCACAGCAGTGCAATTTTCTGTTCAAATAAATAGAGGTTATGTAAGAAAAAAAATTGTAGTGTCCTCTACAGAGGCATCTCTTAATAAAAAACAATGGGTATTGTACAAACCAGCATGCTACTTAAGCAATGTTGGATACTAAATCCATTTGGTATCACACAGATCAAACATGGGTGATTAATTGCAGACCTAATAGGAAAAGTAAACAATCCATCCTCATTGCAGAACAGTAAGCATATATCTTCTTAATCACAGTGGGATTATAACATCCTGCTCTCCATAGGTGTGTAACTTGGTGTCACCCGCATCTGCCATGAATCATATAGAGTTATTATTCTCATTTTACAGTAAATAGAGATGAAAACAACTATACACTATTCGATTCCCGATTGCACTAAGAGAAAAAAGTAGATATGTACAATTTGGACTGTAATATTTCTTTTTCATTGTCTTATTTGGCAACTTGTTTTTTCCAGCTATTATCATCATTATGCAGCACATAAATGCACATATCACTGGCACCTAAGCTTATTGGTGCAATATGCAATTGCAATTATGCTGCTATTGAAGGACTACAGCAGAGCACACAGGTATCTCGTTTTCTTTTTTTACTCTGCTGTGGTACTGCTCTTAAGAACAAGATGTAAACCAAGTACATTTTGCCTAAAAATATAAACGTCAAGGTTCTACTCTGAACTGTTGGGTTTTTGTTATTTTGTTGGGTTTTTTTAACTTGAAAGCTGTTTGGGTTTTTTTCCCCACCATTTGTAACCATTTTTACTTTACCCTGACAGATGCCACTGCTAGACAACAAATCGGAAGTTATGTTCTTCTGTAAACACTCAAGATGCGTTACAAGCTAGAGGAAAACTTAAGTTCCTTGGGATCCAGGCCATCTCTTCCATCATTACCACATTGCCATTTTTGTTGCATTTTGTTAGAGGAAAACACACCTGTTGAATCTGGCAGTGAGGGAGGAGAAGCTACTGCAGCTCCATGTCCCCATGCTGCCCCATGGCAGGACCGTTCCCAGTAAATACAGACACACACAGAGTACCTATTTGGGCCTCCCCACCTGCCTTTGTCTTTCTCTGCTACTTTGTGGGTATGTGGTTGAGCTTCTATGACGAAATAGATCTGTTGTATCCCTGAATTATATTTAAGGAATTTTAAAACCTGGATCCATCCAATGCAAGGCAATTGGTTTGTGACCTGGTTGCAAAGTTATACTCTATGCAATGTATTTTGTGCTATTCTTGGTAACTCAGTGACTTGGGACCCAATCCAAAATTCAATGAAATGTGTGAAAAAGTCTTCTTAATTTTCTCACCGTATTTGCATATACATGAAGCAGAAGTGGATTTTTCTATGCTTGAGTCTGATCCATGAAGCTAAATCCTTTAGCACAACTTGTTTGATTTTGACATAAAGTTCGAGAAAGATGGTGGTTTCCTTTCTTATTTCTTATTTCTTATTTCCTCCAATACAGGATTAACATGGATTGGGGGTAATCAATTTAACAACCATATATTTAAAATACACATATAAATATGAAAGAAGAAAGCTCTTGAAGGTGAGATCTGTACTTAAACTGCTCGTGTCTTCAAAATAAACCTTTGTAGAGCAAGAGTTCTTGTCAGTTTTTCTGTCATTTATAACAAAAGTGCTTGGGAATTGACTCAGAGGAAGACAAATTCATGTGCTGATTCAGGTAAAAGAGGTGGCAAATGCCAAATCCACCCGCTTTAATAATGGAAAGCCAGCATTCAATTAGGGTTAGCTGGTTATGTTCTGCAGGGTCTGCTCATGCAGCAATTACTGTTTCATTTTGTTTTGAGTGAAAGAACGTGGCGTCTAGTTGTATTTTAAAATTAATCCTCTCTGTCAATTTTGCTTTTCCTGCTTCATAGATTCCTAATGATGGGCTATAGTGAAGTGTAGACAAAGGTATATACTGTGTTTGGGAAGTAGTACTTTTTCATACAGTAAGATTCAATATTCAATATGAGGTACATGCAACGATCCAGACTCTACAAAGCTGGTGTAACTAGAAATGCTCTTTCTTTTTCTATTCCTTTTCCTTTCACTTTCTCATACATAACCTAGGCCTATGCCCCTGCCCTTGTCAATTATACAATAGCAATATGTGGAAAAGCCATGTCAGTAACTGGCTGAAAATCTGATTAAGTGCAGATAGATCCTAAGGCTAGGAAGACACAGTGTATTTTGTGGCTATCAGATTAAAATAATTTTGGTTCTGATGCTTTTTGTATATTCTATGCCTTCTGACCAGTAGATCTTTAAGTACCTGCATCATGTTGACTCAGCATTTTTAAACATAAGCACCAATAAAAAGAATATCTTTTTAGAGGGTTTGCTTGAATGATGACTGAAGTTCTTATATTTATGGAACAGAGGGTCTTTTAAAAAGGTTTTGATACTTTGAAGTAGGATGTTACTGCCCGACTCTTACCCCTTTATTTCACTGCTGGTAACATAACAAATTCAAAACTTAATTGTAAGTACTTACCTTGCACAAAACGGATAAATCTGTTCCTCTAAATGTGTCACACGAGAACAGCAGTCAAGTCCAATTGATTTCAAAATTTCATGGCACAACTACTATTATAGCATTATCCCTAAGACAGGTTCAGTCAATAAATTTACTGCTTTTAAAAATAAATATTCACCAGGCTGATTACCTTCTTTTTTTTTTCACCAGTTGACCCATGCCTATTACAAATAACCTGCATAGGTATGGTTTGGGTCCATTAAAAAGTATAAAAAGCTAAGAACATACTTTTCTTGAATTGAAGCTTCTGCTTTTGCCTCTAATCTTCTGAGTCTGAGCTCACACTCAGCCCATCAGTCTTACTACCTGTTCTAACAGCTCCTGAAGTGCGCTACAGACTTGCAGGTGATTATATAAAAGTTAAAATAAGATGGGTTTAGAAGGATTAAGTGATTCTGTATGTTATCTGAAAGACCCGTAGTTCAAGACAGAACAGTTCAAATAATTCATTGCTTTTTTCTTTGATAAAAATGTAGGTTTTAACCTTTTGGGAAGTCTTTTTCTACAGTGTCAGCAGCAGCTCTAACCTGTCAGTTCAGCAGTACTTCACAACTACTGCAGTTCACTTTCTGTGTGAGAGGGAAAAGAGAAGCGAGAATGATACTGAAGCTCTTCCAGGACCATGAAAAATGCAAGATATGAATGACCATATCTTGCTATGAGATATTGAAACTATAAGGTTAGTTTCAAAAAACCAGTTGAATAAGGGCAGCTTCAAGGCTTCAAGGCAGAGTTTGTAATAAATAGAAAAATGATTACAAAATGAAAAAGTTCCTCTGTGATGTGAGAACTGGTTCAGGGGACATGGGCTTAATGACTTCCTCTGTCATAGACTGCCTCAGAGACTTTAGGAAAATTACTTAATCTCTTCTGAGCCATGATATAAAGATAGTGCATTCCTTTTATTTTGACTTTTTCCTTTCCTTTCAATTTAAATTCAAAAAGAAGTTTTTTCTTATGATGCACCTGCACAAGTCTTTTAGCATTGTCTCCCATAACTTTCTTATTGACAAAGTAAAGTACAGACTAGATAAAAGGACAGCAGGAATCAAACAAGTATTTTCCTGAGAACAGGCCAGAGTCTTCCCTGTGCTGGACATAGATGGTTCCAGTCAATTTTGCCAGGTCCACGAGGGACCCACCTCACAGGATACTGCTGAGTCCATCAGCAAAAGTGGTTGTGCCTTTGTAATAATATACCTAAGAAAGACAGAGAAGCACTGGAGAGAGAGAAAGAGGAGGGAATTAGAGGGAAACAATGGGGAAACACCAAGCTCAGAGGAGCAGGACATGCTCCATGGCAGGGTAGGCATGCCCCAGCAGGGACAGCAGCTTGTGGAGGACCATGCAGAAGAAAATTTTCCCTAATGCGAACATGGTATATGGATGATCCCATGCCAAAACAGACCTTCAAAGGGATTGCATCCTGTAGAAGAAGAGTGAGAGAGGAGGAGCAGAAGAGGAAAACCCCTACCACACCTTACAAGGCCAGTTGTCTCACTGAAGGGGCTCAGTATAAACTGCATCAGTAACAAGGTGAAAGGAGAAGAGTATGGAGTGAAGTTGAGCTTGGGAAAGGCAAAGGAGAGGTGTTTCTGTAAGCACGAGCTTGTTTCCTTCTTTTTGTTTCCCAATAACCTAATCAGTACTCTATAATATCTGTATTATATGCAAATAAATATAATAAATATCTATATTATATGCAAATAAACTAAATCAAATTCTTCAGAGTCTGGCATCTACTGCCTGTGTCAGTAACTGCTAAGTGATCTCCCTGTCCCCTGAGCTTTCTCATTCTTCCTATTTGCCTGTCAGAGTTAATGCAGCATCTGGACAAATACTCTTAATTATTGTTTATAAATGTACTTGTTTTATATGTTAAACCAAAAGCATTCCAATAAGAATTATGAGTTAATAAATATGAAAAACTTTTTATAGAATGAACCTTTGTTTTTATACTCAAGACGAGGGTAAAAACCTTGCTTGTACAGTTAGTGTCTTCAGGTGCGAAGATATCAAAATTAATATATCCTGACCAGATATCTTCTAGAATATTAGTCTTACAAAAAAGGTAGATCTTAGGCATATAGAGGGTAAAATACTACATTCTACAGACTTATTTTATTCATTTTTTCAGTATTGTCACAGACATTTTCTATAGCTATTCTTCTCAAAGGATCAAACCAGCCCCTTAGACAGGATTCATTTTTCCCTATCCTCTGTAAGTATGTTTGGTGTAAAAATAGACATATTATTAGATTAATGGTGTAGACTCTGTTCAAATGTTAAAGCTCATACCATTTGGGACTACTGACATACTGCAAAGATTTATAATAGCAATGTCATTTGGAAACTTGGATTCTTAGCAGAGACCTAACATTTAGCTTCCTTGTTAGTTAGCCAAACTCAGTAATCTCTCTGTATTCAAGCAGAAGATGATGCACCTCTCTAGATTAAATAATACCGCAAAACCCTATAATAAACATGCAAAGTATTAGAATAAATACATTGTCAATCTACAGTAATAAGGAATCTATCTGTTTTTTGGGTAGGTTGGTTTTTTTTTCTCCTAAAGCTTAAATAGAAGTTGAAATATTCCCGAGCTACATGAGAATATCACTTGGAATTATTGCAAGTCTGTTTCTCTAAACCATTTTCTGGTCTTGTACTTTAATTTAAGCAAGTTTCTATCTAAAAAAAAAAAAAAAAGGGCCTCATTCTCCACTCATTTTTCCTGTCTAACCAGAATTAATCAGTCAAAGACAGTAGTTATTTCTCCTGATATTTATATCTGAATAAATCCAAATTAATTGCCTACAGATTTGAATAAGAATCATTTGCCCAAGTGAGAGCAGACTATCCAGTTTTACTTTACAGGAGAAAAGTTCTGACTAGGATAAAGTTACCTTTCTTCAAAGTAGCCCCTACACTATATTTTGAATGTGTGACTAAAATGATGATGACAACACATCAACATTTTGGCTGCTGCCAAACAGAGCAGCATCAAGGCTTCATCTCTTTCTCATGCCATTGACCCAGCAAGTGAGCTAGGAGTGGAAAAAAGGTTGGGAGGGTACACAGGCAGCACAGCTGACCCAAACTGGCCAAAATTAACCACAGCATATAGTACTGTGCTCAGCAATAAAAACTAAGGGGGAGGATGAGGAGGTCAGAGACATTTGGAGTTGTGGCATCTGTCTTCCCAAGCAGCTGTTCTGCAAGCTGTGGCCCTGCTTTCCTGGAAGTCTCAAAATATCCACCTGCCAGCAGAAAGTAGTGAAGGAATTCCTTATTTTGCTTTCCTTGTGCATGCAACTTTTCTTCACTTATTAAACTCAACCCGTGTCTCAATCCATGAGTTTTTAATTTTTCTTCTTCTGATACTCTCACCTGTCCTCCTGTAGGAGGTGGGGAGTGAGTGACTGTGTGGGTGCTTAGCTGCTGGTCAGCATCAACACACAACCAGCACCCACATCCTCAGAATCATTCCTTGGAAAATAGAAAATACATATTACTCAGGATGGTCCAGTGAAAAGCACGATTTTTCCAAGACATCATCCTAAAGGTTACGTGAAGCTGTCATGCTACCACAGTTACTAGATGGGAGTAATTTAGTGGCAGTTAAGGACATAAGAGGTTTTTTTCTGAGAAGAAAGAAGTAAATGAGAGCTATCCTACAGGCAAGCTTCACCAAACCACCATACTAGAAATTGAGCTGGTTTTGGACAGATTATAGGCTGAAATAAAATAAAAAATTAGAATTAATACAGCACATGCATCAGCAAAAGTTTTTCCAGCAGTCCCCAGGCTGGCAAGAAGTGGTGGATAAACCTGGGATGCACTCTCATGTGGGGAGAAACTCTTCATATGGTTCTTGATCTATCTGCTACCCATGGCTATAATATGGACAGTTTCCTACTAGAAACTCAAAAGATAAAAAATGCATTCAGTAAAAAGTATCATGTTTTTTGCAACAATTTAGTCTTCCATTACCTACTTCCAATCCCAAGCTAATTTCCTTTTTATAGCTCTCATACTTCCTACCACTATCAGAAATAGCAGGAGAGGAGAGAAAAAAAGAAAAAAAGAAGGAAAAAGAAAAGAACATTCCTGGGAGTATTGTTACAACTCTGCTTCCTATTCGAATCTTAATCAAAATGTACAAAGCATCTTTCCCCTGAAAACATAAGAAGGATGACCTGCTCTCAAACATATGGCATAAATTGGGCTGAAAATTTGATTGTTTTTTCTATTTTGTCCTCATCATATCACAGCTACACCTTTTTAATAAGAATGAAGTATGCAGCCTCTATATTTTCCCTCTTATTTTCTAATTTCTTGACTGCTCTGTATCTTTTTATCTTCTGACTTCTTTCTATGTCTCAGCAGCATTTCTGCTTTTACCTTCTCTATTCCAGTTTCATCTCGCTTTATCTTCTCCATCCTATTTGCTCCTCTGTATTTTTAAACAACTCACTGATAGATGTCTATAGATTTATATTACTTTCTCTCCTTCTCATTTTGGTGCTTTCTATCAGTCAGTCATCCTTTGAAGTATTCCCATGTTTGCTTAAACTGAAGGGCCAATATTATATGAGTAAATATAAAACTCTGTCTGCCTTTGTGTTATAAAGCTGCCTCTGACTTTTGTAGCTGTTTTATGTTTTGCATTTAGCCGAGATTTAGGATCTGTGAATATTTCAAAATATTTAAGATCATTGGGAATTTGGGAAAGAGTGTGGATATAAAACACCTAGAATAAAGATAAAACAAAGGCCTGGATTCTGGGTTATGCAGGGAAAGTTTAAGAAAAATAGGCACTGGAGTCCTACATTTCCAGAGAACTCTGAATGATTTTAGATATGCATCTCCCACGTCCTACTCCTTTGTCCTGTGGCAAAGCTTCTATGTCGTGAAATACAATGTCCGCTAAAGCAAACGAAAAAATAGCGGGGCACTTGAAATGTGGCTCCTGTGTCACACTGAGGACATTGTGTTTGCCAGCTGATGGTCAACCAGCTGGATTTAACTATTTATCCAAGACCAAATCCTCAATGGGTACAAATCATTAGGGCTCAATCAGATGAGGGCTATGACATTTTGCACCAAGTGGCACTTTTCCACCGAATTTACTTTCTCCACAGGTGAATAATACATTCAACCCACTACACCGGGTGGATCAAAGTCTGGCTTTGTGTACTCGGTCTAAATAAGAACTCTTTCAAACTCTAATTTAGGTCTGCATATATGCACAATACATACATGCATACATACATACATACATACATACATACATATATATATATATTTTAAAATATATATATATATAAAAATCTGTTATATAGCATACTGATATTGACATTTCTATAACAGATCTAAGTATCCATAATTTATAGTTAAGATGTGCATTTTGGCCATACATTAAAGTTGATCTCATCTGGCTTTTTTTAATCTATTCAGGACTTTGGGGGACATGCAAATTGGAATGAGATAATGAGTTTGTTCAAGGCATAAACTGGAAGTTGTGTTAATCATACTCATGGTTTGCATTGTGGTACTATGTTTTTAAATGTAAAAACCAAAAATATTCAGTCCTATTTTCAAACCACTTTTTTTCTAACTGACTTCACTGTCTATTTCACTGACCTTAGACATTGAGAGTCAACTTCACACTAGAAACACCTCGGTTTCTAAGTGTGAGTCATAGATTCCAAGTCCACTTTTCCACTAAAAAGTGAATTTTAGTCAGTAGAGTTGAGCAGTGAGAGAGCTCTGACCAGTTGTGAGTGGGTATTGTCAGGTAAGTTTAGCTGTTGGGTAAACTCCAGCAAGTGTACTGAGTAAAGGCTGCCTCCAGAAGTGGGGTAGAGCATTCATATCAGGTGGGAGTTGGGGCAGCATGATGGATAGAGATGTGTATTAGGCTTGTGTTGAAGGAATAATGTCTTATATGAGAGGCTGGGGATATTTAGGTTAAATTTGTACATCTTTATGAGTGAGTCACTGGCTAAAAACTAAAGGTATCACTTATTGTGGTAGGTTGAGCTTGAGCTGACAGACAGCTCGTTTGACCAGTAACGCTTTTCGGAATTTCCATATTTAAGCCTGGAGGAGACAGGAAGTTCCCTTTCTGGGGTTTTGCCGTTCCTGCGGGAGGGGGGAGGAGATGGGGCTGAAGCCGCTTTTCCCAGAGCGGCCTTGGCCTTCCCCCCCACCCCCGTACCCTGGTGCCGGAGCACAGCTCCGGGATGCCAGCATGCCGGCAGGAGGATCCCTCAGAGCTCGGCAGCTGAGGAACAACTATAATCACTGCAAGTAGCTGCAACCATCCAGCAGAGGCTTCTGAGGACTGCCCCC